>MQRK01177493.1:33047-51487 GCA_001938485.1 Girardia tigrina
ATATATATATATATATATATATATATTATTTTTATTTTCTTTTATTTTTTCTAATAATTTAATTTTTTCCAATAATGATTTATTTTCTTTTAATAATTTATTTTCTTCCATTATCGATTTTTTTTCTTTTAATAATTCTTTATTTTCTCTCAATGATGAATTAATTTGTTCCATTAATCAATTAATTTGTTCTCTTAATCCTTTTATTTCATTTATACTTATTCTTTGTATATTTAAAATAAAAAATTGAAATGATGTATCTTTTAAGAATTTTTTATTTAAATTATATTTTTTTCCCAATATTTTATTAGTTATATCTTTAAGTATCTTAATTTTTCTTTTTTCTATTTTTTTAACATTGATTTTTCCGCTTTTAAACTTATTATCATGTGTTCAATATCATCGTAATATTTTTTTTCATTTTCTCTCATAAAATCTTCTATTTCTTTTTTATTTTCTACTTTTTTCTTTACATTATTTTTTACCTTTTCCATATCACTTATTTTTTCTAATTCTTCATTATATTCTATCGTTATTTGCGTTTGAAATCTATTAAAAAAAATATCAAATACAGATTTTGGCAATTCTTTTATATTACTATCATAAGTATTTTTATTAATCACTTCTTCCGATTCTTCATTTCCATTTTCATTTTCATTTTCAGAATTTTCAAGACTAACATTATTATTATCATCAACATAATCATCATCACTGGAGAAGGTGCTAATACTATCATCGTTTTCTAAATTTTCCCAGTAATTTTTTTTATAAACAAAATAAAAAAATTTTCAAAAACTTTTCAAAAAAATGTATGAATATAAAAAAATTTCGCTATTAAGTAAATGTATGGCTTGTGACTTAAATGAAGCCTTAATTGAGTGTTATAAAAAAGGCTGAGGATTACCAAAATGTTGTATGAGGGGTTAATTTTAAATTTTTATCTCACCTGAATAATTTATTATTTTTTTTGATTTAAAGGGTAAAATATTTTTATGTTAATTTGCTTACTAAATATTTTAAAAATTAAAAATTATATAAGAAAAGAAAATCATAAAAAAGTAAAATATTTATTTAAAAATAAAAAATATCTTTAATGGATCTAAATAATATTAAATATCTAAAAATTAAAAATGTCAAGAGGGCAAGAATATTGAATATTTATTTATAGGTAAATATTTAATATTTTTAATAAGAAATTTTAAAAAATTGATTTTGTAAATAAAGTTTAAATAATTTTTTTTGAAATAAATTTTCGAAATAAATTTTCAGGATTTTAAAAATTAAATCGAAAAGAATTTAATGGATTAATTTGGGTCGAGATAATTAAATTAAATTAACAGGAAAATTTGTTTTAGAAATGTGAATTGTTATATTAATAAATTTTTGTGGTGTTAAATCATGGCTCAAGAATATGATAATAATGAAAGTGGCATAAACGCTACTTACATGTTGCATTTAATTTGCAAATATTAGTAAAAGAATTGAGTAACGATGATAAATTTTAAAAATTAGAAGAAAAAAATAAAAAAATGGAAGAAACAATTTTTTGTTAAAAAAAGAAAATTCTGATTTAAAATATAATTTAATGAATAAAAATAACGAAGATAATATTGAAAAATAAATTATAGAAGATTTTAATATAGAAAAAAAGAAGATAATGAATCGATGTGTGAGAGTGATTTCTCCTCAATTCTGTCGCATATAACAAATAAAACTATATTAGTTAATTAACAATAAAATAACAAATGCAAAAAATAATCACAGACCATAAAAAATCATTTACATTAAATTCCAAGTAAAAGAATTCAGTCGGTAGTTGGCTTTGGACGGTAATTTATTATTGTCAAAATATTCATCAATTTTTTTTATTATTGTTTTTTCATAATACCACATGTATTAATGGGCAGATTAACGCACCAAACGCAGCGGCGGCAGCAATAGACAACAACAATAGTAGCTCCAGCACAGGCAGACAGGCAAAAACAAAATATACAATGGTTCACTACAAGCATCAATATCAACAAAGTCTGAAATTCATCAGAAAAAAATATCTTTGAAAATTTTCTCAGTAATATTTTTGTCATCAAAAACGATATAATTTTCTGTTATTATTTGCTGTTATATTTCAATGTAAATCCAGCTTTTTAAAAACAATGAGAAATTTTATGGGGTTTAATTGAATGCTACTATTGTTTTAATATATAAAAACTATGCAATAAATATAAATTATTTTGTGTTCTTAAATGTGTTTCTAATATGTAGAATTATAAATTACTATTCTTTGTGTACGAGTTTTAACTTTCTTAAAATTCCGTACATACAAATTTTTTATAATACCATAAGGAAATTAAAAAATGATATAGGCAAATGTTTTCTGATGTGCATGTTCCTTATATGAATGCATGAAGAAGCATCAATGAAGTTTATCATGAATCTGTAAATGAGTAAAAGTACAGTGATGGTCTACCAGATTTAAAACTTGGGATTTTGATTTAAAAGATACCCAAAGACCATGATGTTTATCGGATGGGAATGAAGAAATAATGGGAAAAAGTGAATAAAGCCGGAATATTTGTTCCAAACGAGATGAGCAAGATAAAAAACTTCAACGAATAACCATTCTCTCTTCTCTTCTCTTTTATCAGCAAGTAGAAGCCTTTAAAAAGCGGATCATCGCAGAAAATAAGAAACGGTTATCATAAAGTAATCAACAAACAAGAAAACGGGTTTCAGCTAGAGTTTGGAACGCGGACTTATGTTTCTCGACACTTTTAGTAGAAATATGTCAATTTTATTCATGGTAAATGTTTTTGCGAGTTTTGCGTGGGTTTGCGGCCTCTGGGGAGCCTGAGTTTCGGATGCGACCCAGACTTTAACAAAGTCAAGAAAATCATAAATAACTTAGATCTTGATCTTTGATATTTCGGCTGATATTTGTGTTAATTTTATGTTGTTCAAATATTTGTGTTTAGAATTTCGGCAATGTTTTGGATTGTTAGAGTTGAAGTTAAATTGTAAAAAAAGAAAACAAAAAAAGTTTAAAAGAAAATAAGAAAAGGAAAATGTGTTGTTTTTTATGTAAAAAGAAATATTAATGTGGAATTAATAAAATAATTGTTTGTATTTGATCGATTTTTTGTTTTAAGTTGTAGAGATTAGGAATTTGCTTTGGATGTCAAGATAAATAAAGAATATTTGAAGATTTACTTATTTTGATTTGATCTGGGTTTCGAGCAAACAATTAGCATTAAAAAATGGACTTATTATTTGAATTTGTTATGCCAAATTTGGGTGATTCAACTCAGAGTGAAATCGGTAATGTACTCCCTATTTCTGTCTCACCACGTCCCAAAGACCCCACATCAGCTCCACATGGCCGCTCCCGCGCTTGTCACGATCATCCAGACCGTCTTCTGGCAATACTTATTACATATTTTATTTTACTTATGATTTGTAAGTTATTTTTTGCTTTATTTGATTTTTTTATATAATAATAATTAATAATAGTAATATTAAATAATAATAATGATAATAATAATTTATATAATAATTTAACAGTTATAATAAAATAATAATAATTGTTACGTGAGTCTTTCTTCTAATGTTTATTTCTTTATTTCCATTGTACAGTATGATGTTAGAGTGTTGTATCTTTTTTTGTTTTGTGTGTATTTCTTTTACTTTTACTTCTTTGGGAATGTACGTAGTTTTTTTATTGTCTGTTGTTTTTTTTGGTAATTTATTTTGGATAAGACGTTGTTTTATACGATTGGTTTAAAGCATATCTACAGACAAGGAAAAGATTTTCCATACGAATAATAAAAAGTCGACGGAGAAATTTCTTTATCCATTTTAGTCATTGTACAATTAAACGGATTCGCGCATTCATTTTTCTCGTGAACAAATTTTTACAAAAGTGAACAAATAAATCGACTTTCTGCAATTCGTGATTCCTGACAGAGTTTGACAATTCGTCATTATTACAGGGAAATATATATCAATATAGACGGTAAAAATATTCAATTGATGCGAGCAAATCAGACTGATTTCTATTCTCGACACCACTTCTTTAAGAATCAGAATCTGTGAAAATATGGTTTTTGTCATGAATAAATTGAATCCGATCATCAAATTTTTTTGTCAGAAAGAAAATATTGCATTTAAATCAAAGTGCTAGAAAACTCATACTTTAAAAAAATTCATCCTAATAAAATGTTTATTCAATATTTTGAGCTGATGTATTTAAAAAGGAAAAAAACATTAAAATGTCAACCGAGCAAAAATAAATTCAAATTTATTTTATCGATCTTGCAAAAAAAATATCGGGAAAATTCTCACAAAAATGCATCGAAATGTTGCCAAACACAATTGAAATGTCGAACAAATTTCGTCAAATTGGATGTGGAAAAAGAGAATTTATTTTATGAGTGAACAATGTTAAATAATAATAAAATTATTAAACGATCTGAAATAATAAATGAATCGATAAAAAAATTAATTAAACATTATAACTAATTACCGTACGTGTTATTTTGACAGGATATTGTTAGATTTGTTAATGATGTTAATAAATTTTTCTACAACTAAGGTTATTTTTATTTTTTTTTTATAAAAAACTGTAATAGTGATTTTATTCGTTGGAAGTTATTAATTTTATTAAACATTTTTATTTATTGGTGAAAAAATAGACATTTGACGATCCGTTCGAGTATCTATTTTTTTCAATAATAATAATAACATTAATTATAATAATATTAATAATAATAATAAAATAATATTGTAATAAAATGATAATAAAGTAAAAATAAATAATAATAATAGTATATAATAGATAACTATTAATAATACTAATAATAATAATGCCAATACGAATAATATTATTAATTAACTCATAATAAAAATATTTTACTAATAATAATAATAAAATAACAATAATTCAGATTTTATTTTTTTATTATTTTTTTATCTGTATTTTTATTTTATATAATAATAATTAATAGTAATAATATCATTAAAAAATTATTTTATAATAATAAACAACAATATCAAAAAAAAATTTTTTTTACGATCAGTAAGTATTTTTTTAATAGCGTCATATAAAATAATATTTGTAAATAATAAAGCATTTATTATTTACAAGTATTATTTTATATCACACTATTAAGAGTCTAAATTTTGAATTTCTTATTTATTAATTTTTAATATATTTTTAGTAAGTCCAATAATTTATAAATTTAAAGGTTTAGAAATTCTAAATTACGAGACTTGTTATATTGGAATGTATTTGAACCATGTATAATTAAATTTGAGGATAGGCTAGTTGCATTTATTATATATGTAAATTTCTAACCTTCTTGGTTTTTAAATTTACAATTATTGAAAGATAGCTCTTTCACTAAAGCCTGTTGAAATTACTCTTAATGCAATGTGTAATAGAAAGGCTAATCTCAGAATGACAATTATTGCTATTAATTTTATAATTGAAAAACTATCGGATCAAGATTCATAAATCAGTGCGATTTTATTATCGAACATTAATCATTATATCAATTCAAGAATTTTCAACCATGTTAACGGGTGTAAAGGCAAAATCTGCATATTTTAAAATTGAATTAATAATATACTTAAAGTAAGAGTTGAATGTAAAGAAAAGAGGTAAACAATTCTGATAGGTCCATGTGTTGATTACAAAACGCTTCGTCATCCGGCAGTTAGTCCTTTTTCTACCAGTCATGAAAAAGCAACAGCTCCGAGACAGTGTTAGCAGATTTTGGAGAATGTATTACACGAAAGGAAAATCCTTCACCGAGAAACACTTCTTAGAAGAGGGATTTGCATGTTCCATCTTTACAAGACTACAGATGAATTAGAATGTGCCTCGCAAGCCAGGGAGTGGTGGACATAATAAGAAACTGACAAACGCCCAACAAACCAGCGTCTGACAATGGTCAGTAAAAAAAAGGGGTGTGTCACTCCGACAAAAAGACAAGAAGCACAATATGAGTCACCAAACTATCAGAAATGTTCTCAATGAATTCGATGTTATAAACGAATTAAAGCTCCACAGTACACCTCTGAACAAGAGAAGATTGCAAAACATAGTGCAGGAAAATTACTTGAGAAGAAAAATGATTCTCATGAATGACGAGTGTTATTACAAACTAACAAATCTGATCATCTATCCGGAAACGATCACTTTTACACCTCGGACATCCAAATCACTCCCCCTCTCTTCGGGATTCAATTGTATTATTATTATTATATTGTTGTTGTCTTTATTCGTATATATATATATATATATATATATAGAGAGAGAGAGAGAGAGAGTATGAATAAACGCTTTAGATAAATGAATTAATTCGGAAGATAAATAAATCATTCCAGAAGATAAATTTAAGTAGTATTAAATTACAATATATATGAATTAATTCGGAAGATAAATTAATGATTCCAGTAGATAAATTTAATTAATATTAAATTAAATGATAAATGAATTAATTTACAATATAAGTAAACTAAACCAGCAGATAAATTACAAACAAATATAAGATGTTTTAATTAATTAAATTTATTTTTATAAAAAGCTTCATCCAGAAAAATTACATTTTACATTTTTTTAAATTATTAGTTGGTAACACTTCATTTGTATTGCGCGTCCTAGGCACTGAAACAGGCAGTTTCCAAAGCAAATGTGATTTCTGCTGGGCGACCACTAACAGACCCAATGGCATATTTTGCGCTCTCAATGATATTGAAGTATATTCATAACGGTAGGCAAGCCGTTAATGTTGGTAGATATATTTTTTTGGAATTCTCTGCAGTTGCATGTGCTAAAGGTCCAATTGTCCTTATCTTCCATTAGATATAGTTCCCAGAAACACGACTGCATGTCCTTGAACGAATCAAAATCAGTCCAGTTGAGTTTATCTTTTAGCATTCTATATTCTTTTAAATCTACTTTGAAATTTGTAGCAATAGTTCGACCTGACCCCATGTAATGAATCTTCTCTTTGTTTTTTGATATCACTGCTGTCATTTCTCTTTGAGTGATGTTGTGACTAATTGACGACACCTCATCAAACAAAATCAGGCTAATTGGTTTTTCCGGATTCCTATTGATCGACCAATCTTTGACAATTTTAGACTCAACTAATTCCAGAAAGCGAGCCAATGATAAGCGCTTGCGAGTTGTTCCATCTTTCTTTATCACACCATTAGTCGATTCTAAGCCATTATTTGTACTTGGTAATCCTGGTGCCATTCCTTCATACCAACCCGGATGTTTTGTGTACCACTCTTTTTCTAAGTATTGAAGGAATTGATTAATTGTATTGTCCTTTAGATCATTCCACTTTTCTTAAACAACTCGATCCTTTGTCGAATATCTATTTAGATTCGGATAGCTGTAGAATAGAGATATCGTAGCGCAACCGAGCTTTATTGTCTTTGTCGATCGCTTTGAATGGTGTTTTTGATTGTGAGTCTGATCCCTCATACGTCTTTTTCATGTGGAACCAACACATTATTCTTTTTTAAGAGAATTTTCACCAAATGCTGATTTGAATCCAATGGTCGTTGCGTCTGCGGCTATTAAAGTGCCAGGTTCATATAGTAAAAATTGTCAAATTGTTTGGCACATGTCTTAATTGATTTGAATATTATTCGAAATCTTAGTGGCGTTCATTTGTGCAAATTCCTATACCGAACGGATGAAAGCTTTTCTTTTTATCTGTTGTTCCAACCATTAACACTGGATATCCTTGATAAATCAGTTTGTATGTTGTATCGGCACAAAGGTATTTTGATTTTGGCATAATGAGGTCAATAGTCTTGTTGTTATCCAGATATTGAACTTGGGTTCCATTTTACCTGTAGATGGGTTCACTTAACTGCCACATTGATGCATTACGTAAATATGATCTAAACATTGGTTGTCTGGGATTTTGCTTCTCACACTGAACCATTCATCTAATTCTGCTAAATTAATGCATGTTTTGGATCCCTTTTTTTCTTGATTGTCTGGGTGAAGTTGCATATTTGAATCCAATTAGGCAGCAGTCTATTTGGAAATTTATTTGCCAGTTTTTCTTTTATTTGGGCTGACTTTTGAAAGTCCACAAATATGGCATCCATCGCTTCTTTTATCTCATGCGGTATTCCACGATTGTTTAGCTTCCCATGCTCATTGTGGTTTGTCTCTGATCGATACACTGACATTCTTTCTTTGTCGTGGTGAAAAATCATAAACATTTTGGCTGGGCTTTGAATTTACATTTGTAAAATTGCTTCATTCCTTTAGTTTGGCAGTAGATCTGATATCACCCATAAATTGTCTTGCATTGCATAGTCTTTAGCATCGTCTTTATCACTAAATGTTTTTATCTTTATCTTTTTTAAACAAAAACATTTATCCTTAGTTTTAATTTATTTATCTGCTGGTATAATTCAAAAAAAATCATCTACTTTAATTCATTTATATTCTAGAATAATTTTTTATCTTTTAGAATAATACACTTATCTTCAAAAATAATTTATTCCCATATATATATATATATATATATATATGTGTGTGTGTGTGTGTGTCAATTGATGCTGCACATCTCACTCTCTTTTTCTCCTTCCCATGAAAAAAAAGGAAGGATATTTTTGAACGCCATTGGACATTGCTGAATAACATTCTGTGACATTTTGTCATTTTTGTTGTTGTTTCGCTTTTTATGTATATTTATTAAGATGGATCATTTAAAGAGACGAATTACAGTAACATACGAGAAGTGCATTGAACTAAAGAACTTTGGAGACACCATTCATAATCACTTCCAACAATTTGGCGTAATTGAAATGATGAAAAATATGGATAAAAGTAAGCGATATGGATTCAATATTGTATATTTTGCCGAAGATTCCCTGAATGAGGCGACAGAGAAGAAATATGTGACGTTGAATGGTGTTGACATAAGGGTTTGGACACCGAATTTCTTCACCAACGAATTTTAAAATACTTAATTGTTTTTTTTTATTTGATATCATTTTGTATTCTGGACTGATATTATTATTGACTGATATTTTTATTATTTGTTGACTACTATGTGTATTGAGTTTTGTAGAATATAAAATATAGCTCTGTAAAAAAATAAATAAAAGTATTAAATAAAGTAATTAAATTTAATTTAATAAGAAAAAAAATAATTATAACTCGTTTATAATTCTTCTTCTTCAGAAAAATTTATTGTTTCATTGAAAAAATCTTTCTTTGTTATTAATATCGTTTATTTTATCAATTGGGTGTAAATAAACATTTTAATTTTGAAAACTGAGATAAACTCAGTTAATTTGAATTGATTTATTAGAATCATGTGACTTGTTATTTTGTTTATTTACCACCGTCGGTGTGTGTTTCGATCGATCGGAGAAATGTGTCGGATTCTCTCTCTATCAGGATGTGTGTGTGCCTGATTGTCGATTGGCGAGTGTGTGTGTGTAACAATCGACAGAGAGAGAGGAAAATAAATGATCAGTGAATCACAACTACTGAATTTTCGATTATTACTGATTGAATGTAAATTTATTGATTAGCGATTTGAGATCGAAAACTTTTTGCCACTAATTATTCTCGATTGTAATTCGATTTATTTGGAAATTTGTCACACTGTTGAAAGATTTTCTTTGATTTTGAGAAAAAATAAAGAATTTATGCATTAATCAAATACTTAATTGTTGATTATGATTATTTGAATTAAAGACGATGATCTGTCTAAACAAAATCAACGGATTTGTGATAACATGGGTCCAGCACACAAACATCGATATTAATAAAGAAGTACTGCGATGACGTTACCTCCGTCAGATTCTCGGGACAACCTGAAGGTCAGGCGGAACACCCTCTGATGAAATATCGAGCTGAAAAGAAGTTCCCCCATTCAGTTGATTTTCTGGATCTGTTTCAGAAGATGGAAAGGTAAGTGAAACCATATTTATTGAACGCCAAATTCTATCAGGACCATTGCATTAACTCTTCACTGGTTCGCTTTATTGAGAAGGAGCACCGAGAGAGCGATATTATGTTCTGGTCAGACATTGCGTCAGCACAATTCGCAAATTCCACACTACAACTGTTGGAGTCACTTCATATCCTATTTATGCGCAAGACATCCAACCCTCCAAACATTCCCCAATGCCGTCCAGCGCAGAATTTTTGTCAATCTTAAATCTGAAGTTTACAAGGGAGGCTGGGAGGCCACGAACATCATGCAATTAAACCGTAAGGTGGATAAATCATTGAAGGAAATTGACATGTCGCATTTGCGCAATGATTTAAGACTGTCAGAGCCCGAATAAGATGTTTGTACCGTAATGAACCATTGTCTTTTGTTTAATGTGTATTTATGTTCTACTTGTCCTGTCCATTTACTAAAAAATGTTTTGCTTCGATTAGACCTTTATTTGTTCTTTTTTGGGATTGACAAAAATGTTTAGATTTTGCCTTTATATCCGTTATAAAAATTTATACTGATCTGGCAACAAGAGTAATGAAACGTCTTTTCCCTTCAACAAGCGAATCACTTATTGACGATATCGAAGATAATAATTATTTATTTGAAAATATCAAAGAAAATATTTCACTGGAAGAAGAATTAAAAATTCGTTTAAAATCTTCTACTCCTCGAAGTTTCTCGCAAATCGATCGTTATAAAACATTACGACAAAAATTTTTATTATCAAAAAATAAGGATTTATAAACAGAAAATTTAAAGGATTTATGAAATGATATTAGCACCATTAAACTACCATCAATTGATGCAGAAGGATCCTTTTCTGTTACAAATAAGTTCAGTACAAAATGACGTTCCAGATAATCAAATAAGTCTTGAAGTGCTCTTGAATTATTAAAATAATCGTTCATTAATAAAGAAATGTAAATAAAGATATTACATTGATTAATATTGCTGTAAAACATGACTATTTTTTTATCAATATAAGGACAATCCCGAAAACCCGAAAAAACCATCGGGTTTGAGCCCTAAACCGAACGAGCTTGAATGTATCGGACTTTTCCAAACTCTAGTTTCGAAATGAGAATATCGACCGCGATTATAAAACTGAATATACATGCAAAAAAGTTTTAATTCCTGTTTGGTTGGGATGGAGAGGCATGGTAAATTTTGAAAGCCTAATCCGATTCCGTGAACAAACAACTGCGAGAACCCGTATTAACCGATATTATGCAGCAAGCAACTGTTGGGGTTATATTATGGAATGTATTTATTGGTGTCCTTATTATTTATTATTTTTATCTTTTAAATTTATTGGTTTGTTTGTTATTTTGTTTATTATTTTGATCTTTTAAATTTTTATTATTTACTCAATATTTATTTCTATTCTGTTACATATATTATTTATTTATAATTTTATTGTAAATAAAATTTAATTTGAGTTTTATTAATGACATATTTATATATTTCAAAATTATATTTGTATTTATAAGTTTGAATATTTTTGTCACACACTGCATTTTTCATTCTTGTCGCGTATAGTGCGTCGCTTGCGTGTTTTTGCGTTTTCAATTTTAAGCCACGCATTTCTTTCTTTTGAACGCATTCTTATTTTTCTTCTTGCGTTTCTCGCAGTCACACATTTTGTTTGCACAGACCACGCGTTTTGACCAAAAATATAAAATTAATAGAAAGAAACAAATAATATTAATTTTGAATATTTCGTACAGTTTCCTGAAAAGATTGATTACGAATTGCATTGATTACGAGTGCATTCAATTTCCTGAGAAATTTATATAGCGAATTAGTTGATTCAATTCCTGAGAAATCTAATTAATTTAATTTCCTGAGACATTTATTTGCGATAGATTACTTCTTCCCTTCCGACGAAATGAAGAGAAATTAGAGAAATTTACGTGTTCATTTAAGGAGATAACTGTAGTTACATTGTGCCATCGGTGAGAATCCTCATTTATAATTTCTTAAAATTTATTAATAAAACATTATATTTTAACTTTTATAAATCTGTAATTACAATCAATAATATATTAAAATAATAATTTTTATTTATTAAACTCAATTGATACTTTGAAACGGTGTTTTCGAAGTATCCTAAATATTTACATTACACAAAGGATATTTCATATATTTTTTATTTTTGATTAATTATTGTAAAAAGATTTTGTGTTATACATTATTTAAATAAAAATTTTTTTATAAAAAATCGTCTTCTGTTGTTGATAATTATTTAATTTCTTAATTATAATTGTTTTTTAATTAATTAAATTAACACGAAGGAAGAATAATTGAAATAAATTTTAATAAGACTTCAAGTTCAAGTGAAGATTTTAAATCTTTGTTAATTTACAGTCAGATTAGGATAAATTAATTCCTTTTAAGCCATTGTATTAACACAACCGATGAGTTGTTGAAGTCAAAGAAAACGAATGTACCTGCTTAAATTTTATTTGTTAAATATTTATTATGTTTCATCTTTTTAATGATTATTGTTGTTAGATATATTCTCGTAATTTAGATAAAAATATTGACGGGTGACAAATAAAGTTCAGTCGTACCAAATTTGTCTCATTGTTACCAGATTTACATTTACAAATTCACTCATTTCTAGGGATGCACCAGTTTTTATTTCCGGGTTCAGAAAACTAGCTATCCAACCATTTTTTAATTCTGGAACCGGCAAAATTCACAGGTTTTCACAGGCCTTTACATCTGAAACTGAATTAGTTTCAGATATAATTTGAAGAGAAAATCAACGAGGACTTAGATACGGCTCCTTCGACAAACAGAACAAGAAAAAGACGTTTTACGTGCTACTCTTCTAAGAGAAGTTGTTTATCTAAATGTTTTTTGTAAAAATTATGATAAATATTTATGCCATTAGCATAGCACTATTTTTTACAATGAATGTTATAACCGCTTTGCTAATCCAGTAAGCAATAAAAAGAAGATTCTAATAAATTATTGTGTTGAATATTGAAACTGAAAACTTTGTTTCTGTTTTCTTTACCATACATACTTGTATTGTTTTATAAAAAAATATACTTTTTTAATGTATATTTTTAAATTTAGAATTTTTACTATAACAATTTCCAGTGTCAATTCAAACCCAGAAATAATTTCCTAAAGATCGCTTCTCCTATGGATTCTTGCATTGTCCATTAGAATCCATGCCCCTCGTGAGTGTTCTCTCCAGTTCAAAAAATTGACGACTTCAGTAAGAAATAAAAAACAATTAATATTGACATTTAAGTAAAAGTAAAAATGAAATTTTATTTAAATTATAATGAAAACAAATTAGTATTTTTAAAAATTGAATTTATATTTCAAATAAAAAGTTCAAAACTAATGTTTTTTTTTGAAAATCAGTTCAAAACTAAAAATTCATTTCAAAATGAAAAATTCCAGTTCAAATGAAAAAATATATTCTTTTTTAAATATTTAAAAAATTATGCTCATAATTCGGAAAATTAAACTAATGATTTGTAATTAAAAGTAAATTAAAATTAAAAGTAAATAAAGTACGATTTATTATACTTGTAGTTTTAATTTTTATCGTATATAATCCTCGTTAATTAGTGTCATAATTAGATACACGTGACCTCCTATGTAATTTTTAGACCACGATATATGCAAGTTTAAATGATTTAGTATATTAAGATGAGATTAATTTATGTTAGAAAGATTATTTACAAATTTTGTTAGAGTGCGGTATTCGCAGAATAAATACAGTAGCTTGTAATTAATTTTATGAAAGTAACATCTATTAGATGTAAAATATGAAAAATGACTCCACTCGACTCATAAAATATGTTATGTGAATCCTAAAAATTTTAGCGACTCGACTTATAAAAATATTTAGGATGATTCGACTCGAGTCGAGAAAATAGTGACTCGACGATCACACTGAATGATGTACACCCTTTAATCCCCAAAATTATTAGTCTGCTTATCAGGTTTTATCGTTAAGTTTACTGATGAAAAAACATAACATCTTCGAAAATGAAGGCTATACATATATGTGTAATGGCTATCATTTTGGTGAAAAATTTTATGAAAAACTATTTTTAGCAATTTACAATAACAAAAGGAAAATGTAAGGGGGAGTGAGAACTTTGTGATGTCATATTTAAGGCGGGTTCAGTCTTTTTGTGACGTCATAAAATGAATAGGTTTTTTGTGACGAAATAGGACGAGTAGGAGGGAAGATAGAAATTTGCTAATATCGCGTGACGTCATTTATGGACAGTCCCTAATAGTGATTTTGGTACTATTTTGACTTGATTTAATATTTAAAACTGAATTAGTTTTAAAATAACACTAAATCGTTTTATACATATATTTTGTTGAGATAGACCTTTAATTTAATATATTATTTTAGTAATTTGTTTAAATTCTTAAAGTTAAATAGTAATATTTACTTTCTATCTAAAATAAATATAAAATATATATAAATAAATAAATCAAAACGAATAATAATAGTAAATAAATGAAGTTGAATTTAAAGATATTTATCTGATAAAGAAAAATGATTTATTTTTAAAAGTAAATAAGAAGGATTAAAGACAAGAAAGCTAGTATATAAAGAAGAAAGATTTTAAGAGAAGGACAACCAGAAAGACGATAAAAAGAAACAGAAGAAAGACAAGATTATTTTAAAGTGCAGAGTTCAATTTTTGTTTACGTGGCAAGATTTGATCAAGTAGTAGTGAGGTCAAATCGTGTAGGAGAAATCAATTAAGTACGTCGCAAAACTCAATTGTGTAAACAGCTGACAGCTGTTGATTTTAACGATATAAAAACGAGAGCAAGAATTGAATTAAATAGAAGCTAATCTCTGATTTAACAAGTACGAATCATTTGCGAAAATTATATTAGTATATATATTTTTTATATATCTTTTATATATTTCTAAAATACAAAGGGTAGAAAAAGCATTTTCTCCCTTTTATCTAAAATCTAAAATCAGTATAAGATAAGTTCTTGTAAAATATCTTTTGTGCGATATTGTAAATAATAAATAAATATTATTAAAAAAAAAAAATAAATCTCTTGTTTTATTTTCAGTGTTCATAAATAAATCTAATTGCGATAACATTTTAAATACACCAATATCCCAACAATTTCATATCCCGACAAATGCGAGATGTCAAAACAGGCCTTTGCATGCCGACAAATGCGCGTCTACATTTCCTCGCAAAACGAATTACTAAGTAATTACGAAATTCGTTAATAAATATAAATATATTAAATGTTTTCGAAAGTAAGTTGATTTTTTATTAATTCGTTAATACTTTAAATATTTTTGAAATATAAATTTAATAAATGTTTTTGAAAATATATTGATTTGTTTTCGCTAGTTAGCTCCAATTTCTCTACGTAAGCAAATGAGTTTATTCAAGTGAAACTGAGATTACTTTCAGCTATCAGAGAGGGCCAGATGTTAGAAGGGAACTTAGCAATAAGTTCCTTAGAGAAAAAAAATTATTTGAATTTTTACCTTTTTGTGTGAAAAATTCTAATGAAAAATTTTTTTTTGTGTTTTTGTAACTTTTTTAATTAGAGTTAAGATAGATTATTAGAAATCTTTTAATACTCTTGTAGTGAATACTGATGATGAGGAATCTGTGTATGATATTCCTTTTTTTAGTTATTTCCATGTGAGACCAGTTATTTTTATCATTATACCCGTATTCTCCAATAATGTGTGGACAAATCGGGTCACACAATATTTGCAGATTTTATGCATTTTTATCTTCTTGTGTCTGCTTTTGTAAATATTTTCGAATTACATTGTACTTAGCAATTTTAACGCAATGTGATGCCTTCTTTTTATTTCAGACATTGTTCGTATTTATCGCAGTCAGAAAAAAAATTGATAATGGAGAACTTCGTTTATGCTGCAATTTGACACAGAATAGAACGAGTGTACGCCAAGCAGCTCAACTTTGTAAGCTATCATTGAAAACAGTGTAATGTCATTTAGCTGCCCATCGTGTAAATACTGTCTTTCCTAAGTTTTCCTAAGTGTAGTGAACACAAATTATCTCACATTCGTTTTATTAATTTTTTCGTCACAAATAAATAATTTTTCAATTAAATGTAAACATCTCCATTAAAATTATCTCGATAAATTAATGTTCAGAGTTAGCAATGTCAAACATTATCAAACGGGCAAAACTTTCGTCCTAAAGTCCGGTGATTTCAATCCCGACCGAGACTCTGAAGAACTCTACCCCTCCAACAAAAAGATCAAGCGCGAGGTGGAGATACTTCAGGAAATTTGGCGGCATTGGGATATTGTTCAATTATTACAAGGATGGCAGGAAAGTGGTAGATATCATATGGTACTCGAGATCGTTTCCAGCGGATCTATGTTTGACTTCATCGTTGGCAATCGCGACGCGACGAAGATTTTGTCTGGTGCATTTCCATTCGAGCATAAACAGCGAATATTGAGCTCGGGGGCAAAACTACTCCTGGATGAAATATCGTTTGCGCTATAGTATTTCCACGACAGGATGGGGTTATTCCCAACAAATACTCCCATTCTGTTCTCGGTGGTGCGCCTTTGTCGGCGCACCCCGAGTCCCCCCCTTTTTATTAAATCCCTCCGACAATTCCTCAATTAATTCTTTAGAGGAAATTTAAAGGCGGCTAGATAAAAGTCACCTCACTGCCTATGAACGGCGACTGTAATATTTCAATGTAATGTTTTCAATGTAGCATTTTTACATAGACATTCTTTATCCAATGTCGACAGAACTGGAACACCGTAATTTGTATCGTATTCTCCCGTCACAATCGCAGTACAATTATCAATAGCTTCAACAAATCGACCAACCATTAGGAGTCGATTGAATTTGCGTAACTTCTTCTTTCATATAAGAATATTCTTTCTTCATATTTTCATAATCTCTTTTTAATAAATGTAATTTTGTCTTTTGTTTTTCGATATCGTTCCTCGATTCTATCGATTTCTTATAAGAATCTTCTTCAACAATTTTGTTATAATTATTAATCATCATTTTTGTATATAATGTGATATTTTTGAGGGAAGAAAAAAAATATACACACATCACAACCACACGAACCCCTCGGACCGACCATCTTTAATGACACTGTAAGTTTCATTTTTTTGGAATAATAACACTAATAAAGATACTAATAAAAAATATATATTTCATAATAATAATAAATGATAGTAATAAAAATATTTTATAATTTCAATTTAATAATAATAATAACAATAATAAGTTGTCATTTAATTATAAATATTTAAAAAATTGTAATAAAATGATTAACTATAATTATATGACTATTAATGATAATAAAAAAAACAATAATAATAATATTAAATAAGAATATAACATTAATAATAATTGCATCATCTGAGATATTCCCATTTGATTCTCGAACACAGTCTGTCAAAAAGAACTTCTGATTCAATTGTTAATGTCAAAATTAATTATTGCTGAAAGAACAAGACCAAAGGAATAGAAATATTCAATCAATATTATTAAAAAATGAAACTGAATAAATTGTGTTATTATTAATTGATTCTTAAATATAATTATTAGTCATAATACACCTCAAAGCGCGGATAACACATTTGTCCGTGATGTTCGATTTCTGTGATGGGAATATCTTCACGACAATTTTGACATTTTACGAGCTGAGGTCGTCTATTGTTTTGATTCTTTCTGTGATTATCCCACCACTCGGGTAAACTAGCATTTTGTTTATTATTGATTTCCGATGTCTTATTATTTGGTGCGTTTTCGTTTGCATTACGGAATTTCCTTACTCTGTTTTGTTCAATTTCTTTCTCCAAATTCTTTATTTTGTTCTCATAGTATAATTTTGATTTTCCAATTTATTTGATAATTTATTAGAATTTTGTTTTTTCATACATGAGGTCTTTCTTAGCTTCCTCCATTTCTGCTGACATTCGGAATATTTTATTATTCAATTCATATTTTTCCCGCTCTTGTTCATTTAATTTATCCTTTATAGCTTGGATGGCCTTATCTTTGGCAGTTATCATATCTTTTAAATTTTGAGTTTCATTCTTGAGTTTCCTCAATGACTCCTCCTTTTCATTCCTCATTATATCTCTTCCTTTTTCTAAAAATGATTTCTCCTTCTGCATTTCATTTACTTGACATTGTAATTCTTTATGCTGATCTTGCAAACTTTTATAATTATTTTGTAATTCATTATTTTCAAACTTCAGTGCATCGATTTTTTGATTCTTGATCTTTATTTCTTTTTCTTTTATTTCTTCAATTTTATTGCTATTTTACCACGCTTTTATTAGCTTGCTTTCTTGTCTGTTTGTCTGTCTGGAACAAATCTTGCGATTGATTTTTCGACCACTTTCAGTCATCCAATTGAGCTGAATTTTTTTATACAGGCTTGCTTCCGATG
>MQRK01177493.1:54183-65947 GCA_001938485.1 Girardia tigrina
CAGAAATCCGCCCCACGTTTTTGGTTAGGTATAAAATTTCTCACATGTCTAGAAAAAAATTATTTTCCTCTTTTTAGTGCATTGGTAATGCTTGAAAAACGTGGTTGTTTTTATAAACATTTTTTTTATTAATAATATTATTCTTCTTCCAATTCCGTGCTCTTTGTTTCTGATTTTTTAAAAGTCATTTTTTAATTTCCTATGACCTTTCGATTGCTCTTCTAATTCTTCATACTTTTCTTTTTCTTCTTCTAATTCTTGCTTCAATTGTTTTATTTCTTTGGTATATTTTTTTCAGCGACTATACCTTTTTCACCGGGGCATTCTTTATGGTGGGGCACCTTGATTTCTGGAGAAATTTTTGTTTTTGGCGAATTCTTGGTTTTGGGGGCAAAATTTGATATTTTTTGCCCCAAAACCGAGGGTGTACTGTAATAGATTATACATATGAGTTATTTATTGTAAACTACATATGTCCCTTTTACATGATAAAATTTACGGAGCAAAAAGTTCAGTAATAGTGGAGCTTTAATAAAATTTCATTTTTGTGACCCGAAATGACACACCTTACAGTGTTAAAAATATTTTTGAAATATAAATTTACTAAATATTTTTGAATATATGTTGATTTTTTATTAATAATTTGTTAACACTAAAAATATTTTTGGTATTTAAATTTAATGTGGATAAATAATATAAATATACCAATTAATTTGTTTTAAATAACTACAAAAACAGATTTCGTAAATTTACAGATTTACAGTAGACCAAACAGTCTAGGAAATATTTATAATTACTGGGAAGATAACTTCACCTCAGTCAAAATCGACGTGGCCACACGCTATATTATTCTATGTCCATATGGAATATACGACAACGTGCTACTGGGCTGGACTATTACCTGCACCACAGCATGTTTTTGAATATTTTTAATGGAATATTAGTTTTCTTGGTGTTTTTGTAATAGATTTTCTTTCTTGCGTTTAAACAAATGTATCATTATTTAATTATTTTTTTAATTAATAGTTTTGAAATTTAACAAGGTTATTAATAAAAGTTATTATATAATAAAGTTCTTTAAATGTATAAAATTACCATCGTCATTTGATGCTAAATTTTAATTTTTATGGTTTATATGAAAAATTATTATGAAAATCTACCAAAAAACAACAAATAAGTTAATATTTCATTTAAATCTATCTTTTAAGCAAAATGTCAAAAAAATGTAGTGATGAAGGTAATAGTACTGCCAAAACAACAATGCCAGTTTAAAGTTGGTGTGGGCGTATTTTTTCACTCAGTCTACGCATTATTTTTGACCATGAATGGAGTGGCAACTCTTTATAGTAAAGATCAAATTCGACCTGTTTATACTCGGGTATATTTTATATATTCGGGCGTATCGATCCGTTGGATTGCTTGATCAATTCATCGTCGCCGTCCAAAAGATTGACATATGCCATGCGGGCATTCGTAAATCACATCGGTATTGATTCCGGTTAATAGATTTAACAGAATTTCACGCGGTTTTAGATTCGAATCCATTTTTATCAGAACTCAAATTCGGTACAAGACCATTTTTCCAGTGTTTACTTTTTATTCAGTAAAACAAAGAGTACATTTCCCTGTGTTTTTAAATTAATTTTTTAACTAATTGAATTTTTATATACAGTTTTTTAATAACAATATTGTGTTGAATAAATGATTTAATCATTATTTTAATTAAATAAATGTATAAATAATATGAATTATTATTATTATTTAATTTTTATTTATATATAAAAATAAATAAATTAAATATATTATCATTTATTTATATTCAAAATAAAATAAATATATAAAGTATATAAATTATATAAAAATTATTTTTAAGTTAAAATAATTATTTTTAAAGTTTAAAGAGACCTAGAGACCGATATTCAAACTGTAATGACTTATTAAGAGTCAAGTTAAAGAGTAAATTTTAAAAACATCAAGGACAAATAATATAAATAAAAGCGTCAAGATTAGACGTTTGTTAAAATTTGATATTTTTAGAGATAAATTTAATAATAATTAATGCGTAAAAAAATGGATAATTTCAAAGTAAATTTGTGAAGAAGAATTTCATATTTTGAAAAAATAAATTTTTGGGAAAACAATTTATATTTTTGAACAGAAGAATAACTCAGAAATTAATTTTAATCCGATATTTACTTGTTTAATTTGAAGAAATTTAGTCTTAGAAGCCATATTTAGTTTATTTTTATTATAATTTTAATTAATTAACCTAATATTAAAAATGATATAAATCGTCTAATCTATTTCATCCTATAACTAAAAATAAATGTATTGATTATGTAATAACTAACTCCATTGACTTATTTTAGAAAATATTTGTACCACGATTTCAGATGGAAATAAATGTTTAAAAACTTATTTTATATTTTTTCCATGTATGTCTAATATATTCTATATATTTAATATTTTTTAAATTTAAAATTGAATAATTTTTTGGAATTGTTTTTCAATTATTTTCAGTTAATTTTTCTTTGCAAAAATCAGAAATAAAAAATAGTTTTAAAAAATGGCAACAGTTCCGAAAGAGGCCCCACTTTTAAAATTTCAAATCGTTTTGTTTGTTATTATAGGGTTTTTCGATCAAATTCGAATTTGTTGAAATCAATTTAGTAATTGCTAACTATATATACATATTTAAATGAATGTTTAAAATTTATAAATTAATTTTTTTAAAAAAACCATTTAATCCTATGTTAAATAATAATCATGAACAAGAACCAACAAGCCAAAACATAAACATATTAGACAACGATCAGAGTGAAAGAACAGTCATCAGCTCGGGTGTTCAAATATCACTTTTATAAGGATCCCAAGAGGCAGCAACCAGTGACTTGCAGCAGGAACCACAGAATGATATGAACGTTCCGACTCATTTTATAAGAAAATGTTTGAATACATTTTTATAATTTAGTTTCTATAAAGTTTTATAGAAAACAATTTTATTGATTACGAAAGTGATTGCAATGATAATTAATTTGATCACAAAACCCTATATCTATCAAATAATCAAATTAATAAATCTTTTTGTGAAATTTTTCAATTGAGCAATTAATCCGATAAACTAATAGAGCAATTATTCAAAGAAACACATTTATAAATAATCGAACCCGTATAATAATAAATTCTTTTTGTTGTTTCCAAAAACAAAAAGCGCTTGAAAAGCACAACACATAATACATAAAATAATAAATAATAATTATAAAATTCGTCTCATTGGTCGAATTCAAATTGATAATCATCGAATTATGACAAAAATTCAATTCAAACAAAATAACTCGTTCTAGTGATCGCAATTTTATATGCGAGCAACACGGACATGAGGTTGTTATTTCATAACTTTCGTTTTTTCTATTAATTTGCATTTTTAGCATGACAGATGATAGTGAGAAAACAATAGCCTTACGAGAAAGGAAGACAAGAAAATCGTAATTTTAATTTAATTTTAACTACGAATAATTATGGGCATTAAGAATTGCAGAAATCGATAAAGAAAGGCTCATTAGAGCATATAATATGGGTGAGGAATACCTCATCGTGGCCAGACAGCTAGGCATATCCGAATCGGCAGCCAAAACAATAGCTTATAAGTTTATAAAGTATGTACTCATATTATTTGGAAAACGGGGAGGCTACATGAAGCCAATAATCAGAGAAGTTGGCGAACTGTTAATAGAATTCATTGAGGACAACCCCCAATCAACACTGTCCGAAATGAAGAGATTGCTCCAAGAAAATCAGGGAATCAATGTATCACAAGGTACAATATCCAGATACCCGAATGGCCAGTTAATCACAATAAAGAAAGTCAGAGACTCAGTGCAAGAAAGAAACTCTGATCGGGTAAAGGAAATTAGATTTAAATATGTTTGGTGATTTACGAAAGAAGAATGGCGGAGTAATCAATGTGTCTACATGGACGGAATCGGATTCAACCTTTGGACGAGAAGGACAAAAGAGGGGAACCTGTGAATATCGTGGTACCCACAAACAGGGGGGAAAATATGTCATCAACCCATTGGAGGCATTCTTTTCTAAACTGAAAAGAGATGTTAGGACAGGGGTCACCAATCATCCAGACATGCTGTCCAGCAATCACAAACAGAGGCAATCGATTTTGCAACAAATTATAAACTATTGCTGCGAAACAGGAATACAAGGACTTACGCAGCTATTATCTACCGTAGAATATTTCTACCGGATTGCCTCTGTAAACTTGATATTTTCGGAGATTAATGTTTCAGGTGTTTTATTTTATAAATGTAAAAAATGACTTACTTTTATAAAAATTTAATCATTTAATAAAATAAAATAAATAAAATTTAATCCATTTTTAGTAAATGTCGTTTCAAGAGTATTATAACAACAAAAAACAGTAAAATGACCAAATCTTACTTTTCTTCATTTCGTTTTGTTTACCTTGAGTTCATTAAAACAAATTCTTTATCACAAAAAAATTGTTAGAAAAATAATCACAATTATTATCGAACATTAAAAATTTTAGTTTGTTTTTAAATTTAAATAATAGTTTAAATTTTTATTCTACTTTAAGTTATTTTGTTGTAACTTATTTTTAGTTAAAATCAAAAAAATGTATATAATGGTTTGAATAATTAATGAAATAAGTTGTTACTGTTATTTTCAATAATAAAAGATGTTCAAAATTACAAAAAGTAGATGTGCAATAATAATGTGCAGTTATATATAAGGAATCATGAAAATTGGCAATAATATAATAAATATTGTTAAATAAATATTTTTTATTTATCCAGTAATACATTTGATACAGTCTTCTCATCATGATGCTCAACTGCAGTCAATCCAATGCATCAATTCGATTGACCAATTAGTGCCAGGATGTATCCATTCATAGTATTTCTGAACAGACTCAAAAATCAATGTTTATGTTTTTTAATTGTTCGTCGATGGATTATCTAATGTGTTTCTCTTTTATTTTCATTGTCAGAGTTTTCCTATTCTGATAATTTTCACAGCTTTTTTATGATTTCCTTTACTTTTTGATTCATGTTATAAGAAAGCTAGGAGATGAAAGCAATGATCTCTGAATTTCCATTGTCCAATTTCAATAAAAATACTAAATAAATAGCAATGACAATATTTTAACTAAACTATCTATATTAAACTGTATTAATTAGTAACCCTAGAAAAAAGTAGAGTATCATACGAAAATGAAGTTTCGGGCATCAACAAAATAAATGTACAAATAATTTTGAATATTCTATGAAAGGTTAGTTTCCCAAATATATTTGACTCTGTGAAAAAGTGAGTAATTGAGATTTCAGAATTTTTTTGACACTGTATTAAAAAATACTCAGACAAAAGGGTAAGGAATTTGAAAGAATTTTGTTGTATGAATGAATAATACCTGACTATATAGCTTGTCATTTAATTAAACTAGTATTATTTATTTGTTTGTAATTCGGGAATCTGACCACAAATATTGTAATAAATTTTTGCCCTAACTGTCTAAACATATCCACGGTATGTATTTATTTTTGTTTTTATTATTTTATTACTTAATCGCTTAGTGATTATTGATTTTTTATTTATATAATAATTATTAGAGTTGCAAATAATATAGGTACTCGGACGATATATTCAAATTCTATTAAAATGGTCAATTTTCGCCTGACAATTATCAATCCGAATATTACATGATAATTTAATGTGTTTCTATTCTTCATAGTAATAAATGATTCGAATTACGATTTTTCTTGTAACTATGAACCTTTTATTCTTCAAATATGTGGAATAGAAATGGAATTTCGAATTGTTTACATAGTGATCAGTGTAAAAATCAGAATTTGTTTTACGAGATTGAAAGCAGTGGGACATTGAAGTGCATTTGTGTTTAATCTTAAATAAACTTTAAAAACTCTTAAGACTTATCTATACAAGGTATCGTGGAAAGGAACAGATGACATTTACCGACGCGGTCCAAACGTTTGACGTGCGCCGAGACTTTGATACCTGGTTTCGAAAATTTGAGGCCGCAGCGACAATATTCGAAATAGACAAACTGGTGACTCTAAGGATTTCCCTTGGTGGTAGAGCTTTCAAATTATTTTCAGGACTGACGAGAAAGAACAAACAGCGCTACGAGTCTGTGCAGCCTGCAAAAGCAGCAGCGGAGGGGTCAAATTTTCAGGAGGCTTTCGATGAATTTTGATCGAGAAATATTAGACCCGAGAGAATCGGTCGAGGAATTTATGTCAACTTTGCAATGATTCACAACAGCCATTTGTGTTGAGTGAGAACTTCAGGAATATTTCCTGTGCCAGGTGTTCTTGGTTGGTCAACCGGCAGAGATGTCAAAACATTTGGCGTCAGAGACTGAGAACAAATCCTTTCAGAACTGATCACAGACACATATTTGCTCGTCCGCATCAGTACAGGGTCGGATTAGTTAGTCAAGTTAGCAATTGGCACATTAGTGGCTTTTTGATTACATCGAACGATAGTTACGGCGCCGATTAGAGATGGTGCTTCGAGTACAACTGGCGGGCTCACGGGCAAGGGACTGCAAAACGAAGTCAGAGGTGAAAAAACCTGTCACTGGTTACAAGACCGGATTGTAATGTATATGCGGTGCTTCGGATTCCTTCTGCGCGGCCTATCCGCAACAAAAAACAGGCATGGAAGTGATCAGCAGGCCATCTCTATTATTCAGGAAGGGTACCTGTGAATGTCAATGAGCAGTTACTCGTCATTTATGTCCAAGTCATAAGGGCACTGATCGATATTGGTTGCTCTGTAACCATGATAGAGCAGCGGAAAGTGCGGCCCGACTGAGGGCAACGGGCTTTTGAAAAATTAAAAGTAGTTCTCGTTCAAGTGGTGGTATCTCATGGAGCATTGGTGGATATTGAAGTGTCAGGGTGGCTATTGACATGCTGTTTCCTATTAGTTCGGAGTTTTAAACCACTAGGGTCGGATATAATATTGATGACGGATGTGATCTGGTCACTGGAGAAGCGAGCGTAAGATTCAAGGTGTGAGAAAGCCAGATTTTTGACTCAATGAATCAATCACATCTAGTGGGGAGCGAGTCTTGATGTGGTCGAAGTGTACCGCCCAGGGGCTACTGTGACAGCACAGATGAGTACTGTTCGCGTCAAATCGATGAACCGAATTGTGAAAAAAATTGTTAAAAAGAAAAAAACATTTATATTTGAGAAAAATTAATTTGATATAGAAATTGTGAAGAGAATTTACTGTAATAAATTTTTAAAAGGTTGATTTTGTTTGATTTAATTAATTAAATCAAATTGTGGCAAAACATTTTTGAATTAGCAATATAGGATTAAATGCGAACGTCGTTTTTTTGATTTCAATTTAAAATAATGGAAAATTATTTAATGAAGAACTTAAATTTATCGATGTTAATGAATCCAAATTTCCAAGCACCATGACTGATCAATATAGTTCCAAAACACGTAAGTGAAGGGAAGAGCACCAAGTAGTATTGTTGATCAGGACTTTACGACTGTGATTGACGAATTGTCCTGGTCCAGTACATGAAAATGGACAGATGAGCAGTCACTATTAGTTCGCGGCAGTGTAGCGGAGTACGCATCGGCCAAGGCGCATGAAATCGAAGTAAGCGCCAAACTCGAGGACTGGAAATCTAGGGGATTGATAGTAGTGTGTAAAAGCTGCCTCCAACCGTCCCTGCACTTTTCCTGATTCTTCTTTTAAAATTTGAATACTTGTTTTCATCTTCTCTTTCTTAGCTTTCTCTGGTATTGTGTGACACTGTACACATATATACAGGTATTCCTTAACATTGTATCTGTGTTCCTGTATTCCATAATCATATTCAACCCCCAATGGAAATTAATCCAAGTTTGGAACTGTGGTATTTTCAAGTTTTGATGTCCTCATGAAGGTTATGTTTTTGCTATCCGTACTAAACAGAAAACACTTCCCGTAAAGGAAATGTTTAAAAGGTTGAGGGAAGTAGTAAATAGCTAATAGTTGCTTGCTCGTAATATAGATTCCCAGTTCGTGTTTGCTAATTTTATCGGATCCATAAGCAAACACACTTTCCCTTCGTCTTTATCCTTATGTCACGACTCCTTTGAGTATTATCATTTTGGTAAGCTCATGAGCCCCGAGTGATTGTTAAGGGTCAACCACAACCCGTTATATCTCTCATTCAATTTTATGGATTCGTTTCATAAGGCGGCCGGACGCATCTCTCTCACCTGACACCTAACCAGTAGTGCAAGGTTTGGAGTGCCATCGGGTTCGGCTAAGTTGAGAAAGGCTATGGGCCCCCAACTAGCCCAGCGCCGCTCAGGGATGATTTTAGTATTATTAGTTGATTTTCTATTACTTCATACTTCAATGTCACTGCCTACTCCCTTGTATGCTTCCTCTGTGCGTGCGTCTCTCTTGCTGCATTTGATCAATTACTCTGCCTGATTATTTTGAATTGCACCTAAATATTGTATATGTCTACTCTCCTGGTCTTGATTTAAATGTTCTATTCTCTTGATCAAATTAAGTGACCGTTTATTATTTCCATTGATTGATTAGTCTGAGCGGTAAGCCGACCACCATTTGCATGTTATTATTGATTGTTCTATTTTCACTATGTTGGCTTGGCTTATTATTCTGAAGGAATTAATTATGCAGTATGATCATTACGTTTATTATTCACAAATACTATTAGAATTATTAAACATTATCATAGCATTAAGGTATCAGTTTTCACTTTCGAGCTTATGATTGTAATCGACAACAGTTATTATAATTATTATTTCATAATCATTTCATAATTATTATTTCTGTCAATGTAGACACACGCCTTATGATTTCTCTGAGAGAAATATCGATTGATTTAATCACTGGAACGTGCACACTATCTGAGTGAACAACAGCTATCTCATTAAGAACCAATGGCTGACGCATAACTGATCTCTGATAGTAAGTAATTTTAACACATATCTATTTATAATTTTGTAGTTTCTCTCACAACCAGCGGGTATTTGATTTTCAATGTTCATTATTGGTACTACTTGTTTGATGATGATTTTTATATTCCCCTCGGCATGAAGACTGTGACGACGACTACGAACATATGGATTAAAACAAAACGAAAATACTTTCCTTTGACGAGTGCAATTTGCACTACCAACTTCCGTCGTCGGAACGGGAAGAAAAAAGAAACAGATTGAACATAAAATATATTGACACATAACACGGGAACACGATCAGAATCGGCAGAATAGAGACGTCTATCGGTATAATCATTGAGATGCATACTCGCGCGTTGTCTGGGTATATTTGAGTTGATGATTGAGAGTTTGTTGATGTTGCTGACTGTAATTCTGGTTTGTGTCATGGTTAATTCCGTTTTTTATTCTGTTCGCCAATTTGCTTCAGTTAAACAAAAACATTAATTCTGTTACTTCATTTAATTTCATGAATTTTTATTTAAATTGATTTTTGTAATTTGGTTTCGTGTTTTTTTTGAACACCACATTTCCGAATTTATAGTAAAAATTATTTATTTAAATTAATGAACAGAATTTATCGATGAATACATTTATTAAAGAGCAAAACAAATATCAAATTTACAATCAGAACTTCTTCTTGGCTCCGGAGGAAGGTCTTGATCTCTAATTTTCTTTGGAATATCCACGCGTCGGTATCTCGGTATAACGTCGGGATTCGAATAATAAAATTATCAAGCGTTTGGTTCTCCCGATAGTTCTCGTAAAATTGAATTCAACCGGTGGTTTCTACTAATTCGTTCTAACTACAGTCCGTTCATTAGATTGTCGATTAAAATCGTTGTGTTGGGTATTACAAATCTTTAACTTTAAATATTTACTTTTAAAATATAAATCTTTATTCTTTAAACTTTAATCTTTAATCTGAAATCTGACTCCAATTAATCAGAAAGGACTTCCAACATAAATATATAAATGAATGAACACAAAATTCTTTTTCCAAATACTTTATTTTTCAATAACACAAAATAGCACACAGCTTTATATTGTTCAATTCAATAGTATCAATAGACGTATTCACAAACGGATATTCGATGCGAGTTTATCAGATCATAGTTTGTTTATTTTCAAACTCTAAATCTTCTAAACGAACGATAACCGTAAACAACTGAAAATTACAATAATTTATTTCTCCTATACAGGGTACTATCGATCAGAACTTTGAATAGAGGAATATTAATCGAATAATAAAAAAAATAAAAATAAACTTTACGATTCTTCCTTCTTGTAGTTTTAGATTAGAAATTTTTGGGCAAACTAAACTAAATTTGCTGCTGTTTATATAGTGGTTTTCATCGGCCTTGAAAATTGATAGAATAAAACAAAGACTAAAATATTTTTAATTTTCAATTCCAAATTTTGATAAACTAAATATTATTTTGTTTGAAATTAATAATTTTGCCAAAAGAATTATTTTAAATTTTTCCTACATAAAATTTTATCAAAAATGTTCATATGTATATTTTGGAACCCTAACAGTTGTATGTTTGGTTACGTAACTTTTTTCGTTCTACAAATAGCTGCGTTATTTATAGTTATGAGTGCTCTGTTTGCTGTATTATGTTTTCTGTTCTGTGTAATGTGGGGTGCGCACACCGGTTGCAATCTGTTCTGCAAGTTTCTCTATTTATTACAATGTGATTGTTAATTATTATTAGCAGCGGTGTGCATGTCGATGTTCAATGTCACGTCATCCCAGGTGTGTCATGCTGTTCTAGCAACGTATGATTTGGATTAATCACCGATTATTCATGCTGATTAATCGCGTGATTATTATTTTTGAAATTGTTGACTGACTCACGGTAATTCCTAATTTATTTCTTTTATTTTAATTAAATTTTATTATATTTCAGGGTTTTGTATACTTTTACTGGGCGATCAGACTCTAGATCAAGGCTCACATATGAATAGCTGACGACAGGGGCTTTCTGGAGGCGTCCGGCTGCTCGATTTCATCCATCAGATGAGTCCTGACGCGACGTTGTGTGTTTTATCTTATTTTTGTAAAGTTTAAGGTCCGGAAGATGCTAACGATATCCCGCCAGACTGCAAGGAGGTTCAACGCGCTATCGATACGAGCTCGGGCCATAATCTATAACTTTCGATGATACCTTTGTGATAGCTTTTAATATATGTATCCTTGTTTTATGGTTTTTCCCTTTATGTAATTTGCTCTGTTATACTACGGGGTTTCGACCGCGACACTTATGTGACAATACTGTTTTAATTGTATCAAAAATCACATTCTTATTCAATATGAATTATTTCTAAAAAAAATGATATGCTACTACTAGTATTTGGGCCTATTTGCGAGTAATGAAAATTAAAGAAAGAAAAATTGTAAATAGAATTACAGTCACACAGAGTTCTGACCGTCCAATGAGAATGCCTGTTGTTTACCAGTTTAATGGCGCGTGTGTTGTATGATTCATGAATCTAGAGAATTATGTATAATGGTGTTTGTGCGCGTCGTGTTTTACTCATTATTGTCTTCTCAATGTCTTAAGTGAATTTTATTTTTGATGAATGTGTTTCTTTTTAATATTATTAACTATTTAAGCACTTTTCATATACCTTCACTGTATTTCATCTTGTCAAGAATGGGCCATTTACTTTTGCCTATATCTCAGCATTTAGACCACATAGAAACTTCAAATTTTCACTGA
>MQRK01177496.1:835-26850 GCA_001938485.1 Girardia tigrina
GGCATAAGATTTCAAATAATATCTAACACTAATGCATTTAAACTTATATACATATCAAAGTAGATAAACAAAGTATAAAGCTCAAAAACCGCCATTATTTTTCGACCAACCTAATATCTCATTATCATAAATATTAGGTTGGGGAAAAAGTAATCCATTATTTTAATCAATTATTTTAATTCATTATTTATCGATCAAACAATTTCAAATTTATGCTCTTTGTCCAGGTAACATTTCACAGTAATTTCACAATAATTTTTTTGGTTTTTTTTATTCAGTTCTGAGTTACAGGGTGTTAAAAATGGAAGTCAACAAAGAAAAAATTCGGTACATTTTACAGTTTTTATTAGATAAAGGCGAAAATGCAAGCCAGACGGCTGTTATTGTGAATGTTGTTTATGGTGCCAATACTGTAACAGCTAATTACACGCAATTTTGGTTTCGTCGATTCCGTGGAGGCATTTTTGATGTTAAAGATGCACCTCGCACAGGCAGGCCTATCGTTGAAAATGTCAATAAAATCTCGGCAATGATCGAAGTTGACCGGCATGTTAGTAGTAGCATCGCACAGGAGCTGAAGATCGACCACAAAACGGTTTTAAACCATTTTGGCAAAACAGGTTCAAAAAGAAACGTGTTGTTTGGGTTCCACATTAATTAACACCAAAAAACATGATGGATCGAATTTCCATCTGCGAAGCCTTGGCCAAACGAAATGAAATCTTTCTTAAACGGATGGTTACTGGGGATGAGAAATGGGTTACATACGACAATATTGTACGAAAACGATCGTGGTTAAAGCACGGTGAAGCACCTCAAACGGTCGCCAAAGCACGACTAACGGCCAGGAAGGTTCTACTGTGTATTTGGTGGGACTGGAAAAGAATCATTTATTATGAGTTGCTTCCGTATGGCCAGACACTAAATTCAGATCTGTACTGTCAACAACTGGACCGTTTGAAGATAGCAATTGATGAGAAACGACCAAATTGGCCAAGAGAAGAGGTGTTGTGTTCCATCACGACAACGTCTGTAGTGACTCGCCAGAAACTCAGGGAGCTTGGTTGGGAAGTTTTAATGCATCCACCATATAGTCCGGACCTGGTACCAAGCGATTACCACCTTTTTCTCGCACTGCAAAATTACCTGAGTGATAAGAAATTGGGATCAATAGAAGATTGTGAAAATCAATTACTACAGTTTTTCGCCAATAAGGACCAAGACTTCTACGAGAGAGGCATTATGAAGCTACCTTCAAAATAATAATAATTTACGCTCAATATTTAACCGTATCCGGTTAAAATAAATAAATTATATAAACTCGATAATATCTTGTATTTTAAAATGCCGTAAAATATAACTATATAAGTACCGAAATGGAAATGTTAATTTTTTCTTGTGTTTCGTTTCGTTTCCAACTTCTGTCAGACAACAACCTACAAGTTTTTTTTTAATTTAGAAAATTGTCAAATTTACGGTTATAAACAGAAGATATTTGTATCTCGTCACTGACTATTGAAATAGTTTTAAATATTTTTCTGTTCTTAACAATTATCTGAGTTAATGATTATAATAAAATTTCTGTCTATAATTGAATATTGTTGTATAGAAGAAGACAGTGTAAAATATTTTGATCATCAACCTTTTACGCAAACTGAATGACTGGCCATGTACCTATGATTTATAACGTTTAGCAACTTCCTTCTGAGAAACAAATAGCGATAAATTTAAGTAATTAACAAATATTTTTAAAGGTTTTTTTAAGTAATAGAATAATTTAAGCTGGTCTACCAGTATAAATTGTTACCACTGAAAAAATATTATGAAGCTTAAAAAAATTATATTATTGAAAAGATTGTGTTTATAAATATTTCTAAAAGAATTTTTAGAATCTTTTGGGTGTCATTCTTTTGTGATTGTTATGATAAAGAAATGATGTATTACTTAAAACTATTTGCATGTAACCCTAGGTCTATACTGGATCAATTTACTTTAATTCACAATAACGCTGCAACGCAATCTGCAATATAATTCTCGATTTTGCTACGCTGACTGAGGCTATATCATAACTAGACTTATTTTCTTTTTCCTGTACTAGATGAAGAATTGAACGATGGTACAGCTTAAAATGTGAAAAAAACCTTTAGAAGCTCATATTTAGTCACATTCTTATTAATGTTTATAAGAATAAAAAAAAGAATTAGGTTTGTTAGAAGACTTCGAGACTGTCATAAAATTTATTTAAAAGACAATAAAATGAGGAATATCATCAGTATATATATATATATTGATTAATGCCGTCATCAATCTGGGTCAAACATACACTCATTCATTTCACCATACACACTATTTCGGTCGTGACCTATTACACAGCAATACAAAGATCACACCTCAAACATTCCATACATAAATTACGCAACATAAAATTATTAGTTTCGATAATAATTCTCCTCACAAGGTTGTCAACTTTCAAAGAAGAGAGAAAAAGAAATAGAAGAAACAACCTCATGAAAACAGTCAATTTGAAGTGTATTCTTTCAACCACGGAAACTTTGAATGATTAACTTAGAGAGTTAGACAACGATTGGAATCGAATTAAAAAAGTAAAAAAAGTTATTATACCATCCGATACGTTTTTCAAAAAAATTTATCAGATCCAAAACTTGGAAATTTTACTTACTTTTTTTCATAAAATACATTAATAAAATGAAACTTATTTCGTCATTTTATAAAATGTATATAATTAGTAATCAGTTTAAGCCAAAGTTTCATTCCTACAGAAACGAAGTCCAAATTTAATTGATGGAAATGAACCAAAATATTATTAAGAATTTGCTGAGCAGAAAGAATCAAGAAAATATATAAAGAATGTACATCTGGACACGGAGCCCCAGTGACAAAAGTTATAAAACTAAAGGATAGTTGCAGAAGCATATCTTAGTTGACTATTGAATAAATGTTAATGGTACTAATATGTCACACGAAAAATAAAAAGATACTTTGAATCCGATGGTAAATATTGATATGCTAGTGTCTGTCGGAACTGCTGACAAGAGTGATCAAGGAGTAACCCCGAATGGGGTTTTGGCTTTTCTGTTGCATAATATAACGGATAGAGGGTTTTTCAAATGCCCATTTCTCCTTTGCATTAAGTGCGCTCAGAAAATATGGTACTAGGGATCATCATTGATCAATTTTTGTTAGAGACAAATCGAAACGTGCACGGGCAGTGAAGGCTCGAACTCATGCATCCAAAACCATGCGACAGAATCAGAAGCTCTTGTATTTTTGAGGTTTCGACGCGATACAGAGTCTATGGTTCATTAAACTATATGAACTAATGCTGAATATCGTAGAGTTATCCATCTCAGTCGGGTGAAGCTTATCTTGGAACTACTTTATAAATTATCCTTAGTGTGTATCCATCGTCTTTGAAAATCACCTTAATGTAGGTAATTATTAAAATAATTTTGTCTTTCAAACAAACGGTTTTTTCATTCACTATTACATAAAATAAATATTCTAATAATCGTTATAATTGATACAAGCAATAAATGATTCAACTCGATTTGATATTATTCTACGATTATATTAAAATGGAATGCAGACATTATTAAACCGTAAAATAATTAATTCAATTATTCTTTGCAAGTGTTGAATACCAATTGGCCAATGTGGAGATTTGTGAGATTGGTGTGGGCGGTAAGAAACTATAGCAATAATAATTATTATTGTGTCATTTAATAATTCATAATTTATATAATAATCATTAAGATATCATTTGTAATTTAGAAACTCCACTTACACTTACAGCCAAATTGGTAAAACCGGTTGAAGTAATAACAACATTGGTATCGGGGGGTGCCCATTTGGACTACCGGGCAACCGACAGTCAAACTCCACTCCATAAAGCAGCAATATCCGGAAATTATGAAACATTGTCTGTGAGTGATGTTGGAATATCATTGTTATAATGTCATTTAAATGAATAAATAAATTATTTAATTGATTTAATAATAACAACTAAAATGCTATGACAAATTCTCTTTAACATCGTAATCACAAGAGTGCTCGAGATTAAAGGAAACGGTTCTAGTAACAAATATAAATTAACAGATATTTCGGATACGTTTCTAAATATTTATTATCATTTGACATTAAATTGGAATGTTTTTTCGAATCCTCCATAAATTCTTTTTTACAAGTTTCTTCATACTCACGAAATGAGATTCTTAACAAAGAATTCGATTTATTGTTATCAAAATAATTTCAAATTTGAACTTCTAAATTTCTTTTTGGGGTTTGAAAATTTAAAATATAATCTGCATAATTATCATTTAATATATTTCGACTACTTTTCCTTATTATCTTCAACGTTGAAAAAAAACTTCTAAATTGAGATTATTTATCAGATATTTAACATATGAGATTTTAAGGAGTAAATGAGAATTACCGTATTTTCCGGTAGATAACGCGCACCTATAGTATAACGCACAGCTCTTACTTTTTGGCATCCCTTTTATGTATAGATAACGCGCATAGCAGGCATGGTGGTATACCTAAGAGGTATACATCGTTATCACCAGTACAAAATTCACAGTTCATATTTTGACAAAATTTAACATTTTTGTATAGATAACGATGCGCGTTATCTACCGGAAAATACGGTATTTTGCTTTTGGATATTTACATGAAAAACGGATAAAAGTGACATCAAGTCAGCTATCAAAACTTTGTAAACTTTTTTTTAGGTTTTGATAAAACACTCTTCTTTCATAAACTAAATTGAGTTATGTTTCAACACAACTATTCAAGACCGCATACGGCAAAGATGATGCGGTTAGGGATTATGGTGAGAATTTTTTGCTAACCAACCATATAATCCAGACCTTCATTGGATTATGACTTTGTTCATTCAAAACAACCCAATATTGCAAGAAAATGCCTTTTATTTAAGGCAATCAAAAGAGTTTGGAAGATATTTTCAACTCTAAAGTGGGTAATTTTAACAAAAGAAGATGAAGAAGTTGGTGAATAAATAAGAAAATGATATGGGATGTGATGGTGATTATATAATTAATTAATAACGTACTGTTTTTGTAATATTTCATTAAATTGTAATAAAAAACACTTAAACATCAAAATCATCTTTAGAAACAAAAGGAACTTGAAATTTAGGTTTAAAGACTACAATAAAATTTTTTAAGGATACTAAAAAAGCAGAAAAATTAAAACATTCTACAGGGCGTCCCAAAAGTCACAAAATATTCAAACTTTCTTTTATTTAAAGCTTAAAACGTTTTTTCGAAAAAATATATTTTTGTTATGAAAAAATAAATGTAAACAAGATATCATAAAGGTTGACTTAGATGATCCAGAGTTCAAAGATCTTCCATATATCTTTCAAAGCATTTCACAGTTAATGTGATGAAAAGTAAGCCGATTCGCTTCTTTAAGTTAACATTTAATTTTTGGATGCTTGGGTTGGTCTTTTTAACAATATCTTGCATTGAAATGTCACAAGAAATAAGATCTAGGCTTCTGGCTGGCCATGGTACACGAAAAATTTCCACACTCTCTTACATCCATTTTTCAGTATTTCCGAACAGAAATCCTTCTTGTGCTTGTTCAGGAAGTTCTCATTATTTATTTTTCTTCTGTAAAAATTGACTAATAAGATTCTTTTCATTCATAACAGCACTTATCAGGACTTTTTTTTATTTGATCTTTGTATTCTATCTTAATATTATGAATTTTCATTACTCCATGTTAGGATTTTAGATGTCACATAAAGTTTTGAATTTATAATTAAAACTAGTTAATACGATAGTCAAAATCATAAAACTAAATTATAAAATAAAAAAAAACTTTAATGGAAAACATTAAAAAAAACCTTTTTTTGAATGCAAATTAAATGAATTTCTTTCAAAAATGTAATTTTGAAAATTTCGAATGTAAACGTAAAGATATTGTAAAATTTAAAATTGCAAATTTTTCAAGTATTTATATAACATTATATTTAAATATATTGAGGTTTTGTGTGAAAGAAAAGATGTTCCTCGAACATTTCTTTAAAAAACATTTTGAAGCGAAGTAAAATTTTGATGTTATTGAAAATCTTAGTTTAAATTTAAAGGAAGATATCGATTCAAATAATCATAATAAACATAACCTCCATAAAGTCAAGTTTTTTTAATTTGATGTAATCTACATGACACATTCATCTGAAAATAAAAAATTTCCTTATAATTTCCAATCATAGGCACTAAAAATCATTTAGCAATCAACTCCGACCTATAATTTGCTTCTGATGAGAATTGAAGTGGAAAAAATTCCCTATACTCTAAAAGCATTTAGTTATTCAAAATTCGATAGATTGAAGTATTATGAATTCCTGTTTCCTTGCAAATATTCGATTCTGCTTTGATTTTTTCCCAAGCACTTCCTCTAGATTTTTTGACACTTCTGATCTTCATGATCAAGCCCACAGCCAGTTTGAAGCTGTTTGATTGATCAGCATCTGATTAACTTTCAATTACATTTTTCGACATTATATATTCCTTTAATTTCTTTCTAACATTTTCCATAGCCATTTTTTATTTGATCTTAAACGATCAAACTGAGTTTAACATACGGGACTAAGTCGATATATTTGTTAACGTATGCCATAGTTCGGTTTAAATTTTCACTGTCACGTCAAGATTCAAACAAAAATATAATTAAATAACCGGTTAAAATTTCTCAAATTTGATTGGTCGTGTTTTTGGGGACACCCTATATTATTATTAGAAATATAGTTTATTCCCGAACACCATGCGAATACAATTAGTCAAAAGTGAAATAAATGCCAGGAAATAAAATTAATTAAAACAAAATATATCTAAGTTGAATAAAATATAAATTGTCGCATTTTGTAAAATATAAAATCTAATAAATCACACTCAATATTATTTCTTCTTATCCGAGAACGTTAAAACAAACAAACGAATTGATTATATTTATCCCTCGTGTAAATACCAAACAGAAATTTACTCGTAATTTTCAACAGAAACCTTAAGTTAAATGTCAAAAAAAATATTTTAAATATACGTTTATCCTCACAGACTCCTTTTAGGCATCAATTGTTGCCTGGTTACAGTTTTGTCATCTCCACAATGCCCGTTCTACGATGGCATTACGTTTGCTTGTGATAATTCAAGAAGTAAAACAATTAAATTTATGCAATTATTATAAGTCCCTATCGATTATATTTACAATTTTAATTATCATCTTTATTTATAATATTGTCTTTGATTCCTTGTCTTTCCTGACACGAAAAATAATTTGTTTTTTTTTCAAATAAAATATTCCTAAATTTATTTTATCTAGAAATGAACTGAAACATTTTTCCGAGACTCTTTCGAATGTTGAAGAAATAATTTTCTGATTCATTTGTTTTATTTTTACAAAAGATTTTGATGACATCAATTTATAATAATATATATTAAACATATTATTTATTATATTTTTAGAGTTTAATCAACTTTTCGGTAATGAAATACAAAATATTAATATCAATAAAATGACATTATTAGATTGAGAAAAATTAATCCATTATATTTTAATGGTTTGCATTGTTCGATTTTGGTCAAATATGCATCATTTTGTTTAATAAATCATTGAGATATTAAACGAAAATTCAAAATACCTCTTTAATAAAAGCTCTTTTATTACAATTTCAGGATAAAAAGGTATATATATATATATATATATATATATAATAACTTCCTAACTAAACTTCCGGATTTTAGTTTGAAAAGGTGCGTGGTTGGTCGTTGTCTTTAGGGAACTGAGCATTTCTTCTGCTGGGAAATAGGTAGCTTAAAACAGTTCCATTGCTAATAATAGACATCTGAATTTCATGTTTACTCATACGAAAGTGGCTTATATTAGATTATTTTTTTTCCAGTCCCACCAAATGCACAGCGAAACATTTTAGCGAAAATTATATAAGTTTTGTAAACCTAGTTTAAATGTGCAAAGTGATTCGTCCAATCATATTACAGTATTTTGACGTAACACATTGTGACGTAATGGTCATCTTTCTATATAAACAATAATTTTTTTCTTAAATACAGAACTGAAGATGCCACAAAAGTGGTGAAACATGTTTTCCAATAAAAATTTAAAGTTACAATCGTGTTATTTGAATTTAATTGCAAACTTATCTTTTGATTTAATCATTAATATATATACAACAAAAATCTTGTAGAAAGAAATTTAAGAGGATTAATCTAATTTTAATTTTTTTCCGATTCAATAAATGATAACTTTTTGTCAAATCGGGTTTCATTTATTGTATTAGGTTGTTGCAAAATGAATGCGGGTTTTTGACTTTTTGTATTTACCGCAATGTTATACGACTAAAGCATGTATGATGTCATGAGTCATTCGAAGGCTTAATTTATACTCTTTCAGATATATTTGTCTAAAACTTATTATAATGTTTCTTTTGTTAATAATTTTGATTTTAATTGCAGATTTCAAAACGTGATTTTTGCAACATTTACTTCTACGAGTTCAAACTTGGGCGTAGTGCAGCTCAAACCGCTCGAAACATCAACGAAATTTGGGGCAAGGGAAGCGTCAACGAATGCACGCTGCAGCGCTGGTATCAAAAGATTATTTCTGGCAATACCAGCCTGGAAGATGAACCGCATGGCAGCCGCCCATCGATGATTGACAATGACGAATTGAAGGAGCTGGTGGAAGCCGATCCACGCATAACTGGTCGACCACTTGCAAAAAAGCTTAACGTTGATCCCTCAATCATCGCTAGGCACTTGAAACAAATTGGAAAGTCGAAAAGTTCTAGAAATGAGTGCCTCACGAATTAAACGAAAGTCAAAAAAACGTCACTGAATTTAATAATATATATCTTACACTTCACCAGCCACAAATCTTGGTAGGGAAGTTAATTTAATGTAATTACATTAATTACCCATATGGGAGCTGTGTCGTGAATAATGTTCAGTGAATGATCTTGAAAGATTTAAGTAATGTAAGGATTACGTATTGATTACATATTCATTGACTACAATAAAACTTTCTTTTTCTAAAAGTTTATTTATACCAGGGGTATTGATTTCAATCTAATTGATTGACAAACATAAAAAAACAACTCTTATTGATTTTTTTGAATATTGAATATTTTTTATGGACAAATCATCTTTTGAAAGACAATAATGAACAAAATAAATAGGTCTCCTCTTGTATCATCATTCAAATAAGACAGTTAATATCATTAACTTAAATATGTATAACGATGAGATATTCAGAATTGTATTTTTTCAAAAAGTATAAGGAATAAAGGAAATGTAACACTATAAGTTTTGATTGTTAAAATGAGCCAAGATTATTATTTTTCCCAAAAAACCTAAATGTTCTAATAGAAAGGAGGTGGCCGTACTATACAAGTAAAATGCCGGACCTCATATAGATCAAGGTAACTTTGTAATTATCAAGTCTTTGATCACTTCAACACATTTGAGAAAAGAAATAAGTCTTAAATTTTCAAACAGTAAATAATAACTTGAAAAACCATTTTTCTTTCAAATAATAAAAACGAATTAATTTGTAGTTCAAAAAATAAAGTCATAACCATATTTAGTCAAACAATAATAGTAAAAGTTTGTCTCTTTTTAGATAAAATTACAGAAAGTGTGTTCTAAATTAAAATTACTATTGTTGGACAATGGAATGAACATTCTATCAAGCTATAGAAAATAGACAAAAAATGCAAAACAGTATAATTTTCCTTTGATTTTTGTTTTTCCTTACGACAAACAGCTCTCACAGAAGAGGTTACAGAAGAAATAGTTACAAATTGTTACAAATTAAATATGAGATTTTTTGAATTTTTAAAATTGCATTTTTATTTACTTTTTATATTTAAAGTTTAACAATCACTAAACTAAGAAAGGAAATGATGTACTGTTTTGAGAAAGAAAATATATTTAATATAAAACAGGGGTCTGACGATTTAACGTTTGTGTCTGCTTGATACCTAGTTAAAAGCAACAAACGATAAATTAAAATTGTACAAAAATAATATCGAAAATATGTTTTAAAGTTTTTCACTATTTTCATATTTTTTTCCGAAAGAGAGCCGATATTAATGTTTATTAATATGGTCTTAAAATGATCCATTTACAAGTAATCAATCGACTACTGTTATCAAATTTCATTGATCAAAATATCAAATTTCAGACGTATATAAACGCATTTTATTTTCGGTTATACTTATCGCCCGGTGATTTTTATCTAAAATATCTTATTCCAATGTGATCACATTTAGAGAAGTCACACTGTTTTGTTTTTTTTCTATGAAATTTATTCGTGAGAATGTAAGTAAAAAAACATTATTAGTGGTGAGTCGGTTCGCATATATCTTATATCATCAAGGACGTTAATTCTACACTTGGAAAAGACAGTGTCAGTTTCCAAATGTCTTTAGATTTGGTGACCAAATCGAAATCTGAAAAAAATTAACATTCCCGATAAAAAGGAGAAAGTGTGAACTTCTTATAAATTAGATGATGAAATCCTCTGTAAATTGAATATAATCCACGAGACAACACGAACTAATCTACTGAAAATAAGAAATTAGTATTTGCGCAACGTTTTGGTAAGTGCATCGGTTGACAAATGCTTGAAAGTAGAAGTGTATAGGAATCCAAACGGAGTTTATTATAATGCATTGGCAGAACAATGTCTTATGAAAACCCTTGAGAAGGGTGTATTTATCGAATCAGTCAAGCACTACCTACAAATCCTGATGACATAGTGGTGATGATATTTATATTTAAGTACCGTAGACAAATACAATGAAAAGAATATGAATGCATTTTCTGGAACAATACTGGCATAAAATTGACCTATGTCTTGTCCTATAGACAGATAATAACTTCCGTCAATTGAATGTCTCATTTCAGCAGAATCAACAACGTCCTTTCAAATACAGAAGATATTACCAAAACTTCAGTGAATCGCTACTCAAGTGTTCTCAAATAAATGAGAAATCCCCTTCGATTATTACGTATCCTCATCTTGAAGTCTTGAATACAAGGAAAGGTTTCCCAAGATGCCATGGAAATTCAAGAGGAAATTGATTTTTGAGTTAAATCGGAAAACCAAAATATTTTCGCTAATGGCATCAACAAAATGCTTGACTACTGGCAGCGCTATATTGATCATAAAAGTAACTATTTTTCACTTTAGAAAGGCTTTGATAGATGAGTCTTGGCTATAATTTTGTTTTACTTCTTTATGTGCTTTACTTATGTGCTCTGCGAGTTTTCCCAGCTACCCGGACAAGAATTTTAATCTGCAACTAAGAGAGGAGGAGTTGAAGACAAATTTAGAAGCAAGAAAAAATCTTAGTTTCCCAAAAAAAATTTCTTGTTTGGCAGACTATATGGGGATGCGGGAAAATGAGTAAATGCTTTGTCACGTCTGGGACAATAAACACAGAAGTCTATATAAAGGAGTGAAGGTGTTACTTTCTTTTGGTCGGATTTGGCATCGTGCCACTATGGTAAGGCAGTCAAGAAGTGGAACGAAGACAATAACGTCGATTTGGTGCAAAGAGAGGCAAATCCAGCAAAAAGTCCAGAGCTTCGCCCAATCGAAAGATATTGGGCACTGTTAAAAAGGCAATTAGAGACGACAAACAAGAGGGCACAGACAACTGCAGATTTTCGGAACAAGTGGAATAATGCAGCCAAAAACGTGACAGAAACTACAATTGCAAGTCTAATGGCAGGCATTCCGGAAAAGCTCGCAGAATTTATTAAAAAATTATCTTTCTTAGCTTACTAAAATTATTTTGAATTAAACACATTTTTCAAAACAGTCGGTATTTTTTCATTCAAAAATATGGTTTTGAAGATAGAGGATTTTATAGTTAGTAATATTTTTCACACTCAGTCCTAATAAAAAGAGTATAGAAGAATACAATTCTCATTAATTAGAAATATTTTTGAATTTATCATTTTTTTCTTTTTGATTTTTACCATTTTTATACAATTTATTTATGACTATAGACATAATTAATTATTTAGAGATAGATATAAATATTTTAAAATATAAATAAAGTATTGTTAGAGTTTCATTTATAATTTCAAACGGATAATATGAATATATTTTAGACATTGCTCAATTTCGGTGCATCAGCTAACTGTATAGATATTCATGGAATGACCCCCCTCTATTACAATCTATTGTATGACAATTCCACAAAATGTCTCGAAAAGTTGCTTCATGAGCACGCCAAAATTGGAATTTTCGACAAAAGAGGACTAAAAGAAATTCATCAAGTCGGTTTTTTTCTGAAACGTTTCATAATAAATTTTTTAATTACTAATTATTCTTTAAATTGAATATTCACACAAAGATTTACTATCATAATATTTCTAGCAATAAGAAATTTAAAAGAAATTTTCTTCTATATAAAGTTTATTAAAAAAATCTGTGTCCATGTTTCTTTTAATGTAGAGTAAGAAAAACGGTTTATTTCTGCCGTAGTTTACTATGAAAAAAGTTACGTTCAATTAGAAATTGTTTTATATCTACCTAAACAACATATTTGTCATTAGAATACATGTACATCAACATACTCTGAATCTATGTACGAATAAATATATTTGACTTATTAGAAAACTAGAAATAAAAATAAAATAAAATAATTTTAAAAATCTCTGAAGTAAATTTAGTTGTAAAAAACAGAAAATACTTATTTCTAGTGAGATATTTAATCCCTATAACTGCCAGTAAGTAGTTCAAATAACAGTGGGATAATGGACTTGTACCTTCACAACCTTTTCATGTTTGAAATGTGTTCCTTCAACAATTTCTTTAAATTAATTTTTTTGAATTAATTTTTAACAGAAAAATTTGGATCTAATTAACAATTCAGGATAATTTTTCCTGTAATAATACATTAATAATAATACATTAATATAAGAAATGTACTTCTATTTATTGACAAATTCAACTATACATTTGATCAAATACATAACAACTTTGACTTTTGGTAATGACAACAGAAAATTCTCTGAAAATAATTATAGATACGGTTAACAAATTTTGAACAACATGGAGATTATATTACATTTAATAGGACTTTTAGAAAAAAGATATTATGGTTTAACGAAAGCCAATTCTTGAAACTAGGTTCGTATAGAAAAAATTAGAGTGAATCGTAATTCTCAAGAACGGTATAATACTCAATTTACCCAATCTAAATTAAAATGGTATGGTGGAAGAGTACACCTATAGAAATGCTTCAGTTTGCAAGGTAAGGGTTCATTAATAATTTCAGATGGTACTAAAACTTGTGTTTCTTTCTCTGCTATACTGGAAACATTAACATTTATCAAACATGATTGTTAATGTTTTGAGATAAAAAACTAATCCCGATGTCGAAAGGAGAAGACATCCTGTGCAAATTCAGTCTAAACAATTGAGGCATTGCATGTTCTATATCAACCATAATATCAAGGAGGCCCTTACTTAAACCAAAAGGAGAACAATTTCGGGTATTTGAAACGGTGCTTTAATCATAAGTTCATTATCGTTCCAACTGTCCAATGAATGACTGTCAACATTCAAGAAGAATGGAATAATTTAGACCAGCGGCTCTCAAACAAGGTATCGCGGTCAGCATGAAAATGGTCACTCGATATTGATAGATTAAATTCTAATGTTTATAAAAATTGAAATTTTTACCAGAAAATATTAACGAAATTAGTGTTGCTGGAATCAAAAATTGTGAAACACTTTTGCAAGCAAAACTATGTATGTAATTAGAAAGAAGACATTTCGATCAGAAATTTTAAAATATTTCAATTTGCTTTCTTCCAAGAAAAATATAACAAAAGTTTCAAGTTTTAAAATTAATACAACGATTAACTATTCTAAGAAGATAACGCCAGCCGAACAAAAAAATTTCTAATTTCTTTAGCAACATCTTAAAAAGAAGAACATAAAAATTGCTTTACATAGAATTAAATCTGTGGAAGTCGCAAAATTTTGTTGTCGCATTGTCATGGATTTTGAGGAACTCTGATTTAGACTGCAATAATGTGACGTTTCAGCGTTTTAATAAAAAAAATACCCAAACAAATTCATTTAACCCGTTCAACATGATTTTTTTTATTTCAGTAATCCATGTAATAGCCCAAAATATTTTTTTCTAATTTATTTTGACTAGATTTTGTTATTATTTTGCAATAACCTTTTTTTTAAATCAATGAATAATATAATCAAATTAGTCAAAATAAAATAGAAAAATATTTTAGCCTGTAATATTACATGGATTACTGAAATAAAAAATCGTGTTGAAAGGGTATACTCTGGTACAATATGTTCCAACAGTGTTGAAAGGGTTAAACCATAGGTGTTTATGATATTCCAACTAAGTACAATTACCTAAATACTGACTGCTTTAGTTTTGGTGAAATTTTGTGTAAGATAAATTTTACCTGAATAAATAAGAAACATAATTATAAGTTTATATCAAATATAACGTGATTTTCAAGTTTTTAAAATTTTGTTAACTGTTTCTATAATTATCATAAGTCGACGTATACTTAATATATCATATAAATATAATTTCTTTCAAGCAATGCCGATTTACCCTAACAGAAGCGTCCTGTACTTTATAACCAGTTAAACAATATAAATTAAATAAACAGTTTGGAATGCCTCAATTTATTCTTTTTTTGGCAAATTGCCAATTGCACTTTACATAATAGTACACAATGAAATGCGGAAATATCAAAGAAGCTTTTATCAAGATAATATTATTAAAGTCTCTCTCAAACTAAGTAAAATATAAAATCTTTATATCAATTAACAAGATAGCATATGAGAACATACAAATGTTCATTGATAAATATTAATCAAATCTTGAATATAACTTGCCTTTAAACCATCGTTCCAAATAATACTTATTTATAGGATTATGTGTGCTTAAAAAAGTTTTTTTTAAAAAAGAAAATAATTAAAAAATGAAGAAATTATATTTAATCATGATGTAAAGCAATACTTAATTTTTAATATTTAGGTATGTAGATCTGGAAAAAGCGATCACTTGGACATCTTGTTGGCATATGGAGCTGATATAAACTCTCGAACAGAAACACATTTTAGTACCCCTTTACATGTCGCAGCTTATACTGGTCAAGAAGATTGTGTTAGATTATTGCTACTTCGAGGAGCCGATCGTCTTTTACTCAACAGTTCCAATCGAAGTGCAGCTCAAGAGGCTAGAGTCACCGGTTATAAGACTATTTCTAATATGATCAAAGAATTTAACGATTCTGAAATTCGTAAGATTTCATTTTTTTCTGAGATCTCTTAGTGCTCTTTATAAATGTCAGATACTCGACCCAGTTTTAAACCCATCTGGAACAATAATCGTAAAAGATCAGAATTTGATATAACATTAGTAAATCGAAGAATACGAAATCTTGACGCGGATGTCAAAGAAGACAGTAATGCAGATGAGAATTTAAGTGCCAGTGATAGAGGCCGGAAAAAATTACCCCACAAAAAATCAAATGGAGCTACAATACTCAGAGGTCGATGCTCATCACAATATAATATTTGTAAATCAAACAGTTGTAATATTTTCTCAGATGCCGACGACACAAGCGGTAGATTTATTTTATATTGTTCTTACTAATGTTAAATTAATTTGATACATAAAATTTTATATTTGATTTGAGGTCCTGGGCCCGTAAGATATAATTCAGATCGAAATTCTAATCAGAAACTTTTACTTCAGAGGTGTTGGGTTCTTGGTCAAGAATAGAATTCATTAAAAGACAAAACTTTATTTTATAACAATTATTCAAATAATTTTTGTTGATGAATTTTTCTATTATTTATTTTCGACCAGATTAATTATACATAAAAATACTGATAAGTTATTTATTATAGTCGTTATTTTTACAAATTGAATTTATTGTTTTATTTTCTTTTTACTTACAAAATAAGATTTCAATATTTTATAAAATTTAGTTTAAAATAAATTTCAAAATCTACAGAATTTCACTACAAATAATTCTCAAAGTTATTCACATTTTAAAAAATCAATTATTTAACAAATAATTTCAAACTTATATTTTTAGCAAATAAATATTTCATTAAATTATTTTTGAGAATAACTTTTTAAAATTATTTAAAACATTAAATTTTCATTGACTTATATATTTTTTTTAAATCAATTATTTAATGAATAATTTCAAACTTATATTTTTAGCAAATACAATTTCATTAAATTATTTTTGAGAATTATTTTTTTTAATTTAATTAGAGATATTTTTAATTATAATTCTTTTCAAAAACTTTTAATTTGAGATATTTTCTTATTTTAAATATTCAAAAATTTTAAGAGTGCACCAGATCCTCACAAGAGGCATTAATGATTTTGGTTACCACAGTCTAGCAACAACATCAATCAAACGATAGGTGGTGCAAAATAAGGAAACCGAGTGAGTTGGGGATTGACGGTATAAGTGTTAATAAAAAGAAACGATTGATGCTTCGATAATTGATACATTCCCTAAATTTCCCCCTTTTTATAAATTAATAAAAAATAATTTATTACAATAAATTTAGGAAGAATATTCCTCTAAAACTTGCTTGTAATGTATAGCAAAATTAATTTGTATAATTACATTATGTTTTCTGTGGTAGATTCACTACTTCTTATTTAATATATGATGTTGCCAAATTATTTTAATGGCGTCACAATTTTTAAAAGACGAAAATTTATTAAAAAAATAATTTATTTGAATGATGGAAAAATAAACGAAATTGAGTTTCTAAATTTATAATTTATAATTATAAAATTATAGTTTAATTGTAAAACTGTGTTCTAATTTTTGAATGCCGGAAATCCTCTGGTTTTAAAATAATGCACTTTAATACTCTAAAAAAAGTATGTGAAAAGGAATTCAGAAAATAAGTTAATCAAACATATTAATAGCTCTTCTCAATTATTCTTAATGAATACAAATAATAAAATCCATTGCAAAAAAATATTGTTTCGCCTAAATTTAAAACGTACAATAGTAACTCATTCATTTTATTACTCACATTTTGTTAAAGAAAACAAGAATAAGAGAAAAAAGTACTAAAAATATATAAAATATTTTATAATATTCAGATAATAAACTTTATTAACTAAATACTATGTAGATCTAATACGATAAAAATTTGTCTTCGAAAATAAATAATGTACAATGGATGATATATAAAATAAATATGAAGAGAGAAAATGGGAAATCCAACTTACGTTTCCAGCCGAGGAAGCTGAAATAATTTTTGTTACGTCGATTCAATAGAAAACAAATGACAAACAAACAATATTTCATTAGTTAATTAAGTGACAGTAATAATTGTGGACTTTATCTGTTGTATATTATATTTATTTTATTAGTATGAAATATAATCATATAAAATTATATATAATTGATTATTAAACAAGTTTCGAAATTTTATACTCAGCATCAGCAATTATAATTTAATATTTCTTAATTTTAACATTTTATAAAGAATTAGTTTAAAGGAAATGAGTTATTTATTTTAATTATTCAAGATATTATTAGATAATAATTGGAAAATGTTTTAAAATTTAATTAAAGATTTTCAGATTTGAAACGGCTTTACTTTACCCATTTTGAACGTTTATTATTTGACTGTAGTGTTTTATCAATAATGATTAACAGAAGTGCCACTCATAAAGCCTTTTTGTAAAACAGAAAACTCATCCTTTGAAACAGAAGAGATGGTTCACAACCAACTTAACTATATTGGCTAATTAAAATACGAAAAGCTAGTTATTCACTCCGCTCTGTAATATCAATGATTGAGACTGTGTAGTGAAAGTTCGTAAGATTTCATGATTTCTAATGAATTGGAGATCATGGATAGCTTTGAATTCAAATATTTCATTTTGAATCAGATAACCAAAGGAAATTTTGAATGTTTGGTCTCATTTGTGTGAAAAATTATGGATGAGAATTCTGATTCTGCGAATAAAGTAATGAACAGAGACGCAATGAAAAAACTTCTGAAATTTTCGGCAAAAAATGTTCCTTCAAATGTACATAGCACCAATGTTGGCATAATTTTTTATGAAGTCTTTTGAGGATAAAATCGATACATATCCTGTACTGTAAAATATATATGTAGATTAAATCTTTCTTGTTTTCAGAAATCAATCCATGATAGAACATTTCTTAAAATTCTGGAATGTACGAATTTGTTCAGTACGAAATCGGATGTAAATAACCAAATTCCTTTTCTTGACATTCTTTTCACTGGATAGAATGGGAAATATCGAACTGAACTATACAGAAATACAACAGATACATGTCTCTACATAACATCACAGATATTTTTGAATAAACATATAGAAATAGTATGATCACAACTTAGCTAACAGAGTTTCTAATTTATCTTCCAACTTAAAAACCGTAGATCACGTAGAACCGTAGGTCATGTAGAAAACCGTAGAACATGTACACAAACAAACACACAGATCACAGCATTAAGGTTACATTGGACAAATAACGTACAAAAATACTGTTGAGGAAAGGATTATAGATAGAAAACATCGAAGAATCCAAAAAAATAATCAAAATACCTTATGAGTAGACGAAACTTATTGGGCTAGCAAACATATTTGTAAATAAATGTAAAGCTTCAGACTAAAACCCTGACTAAGAGCGTGGCTACACAGGGATCAAACTCGGAAGATTGAAAGTTGAGATATGGTATGTCCTGGTATTAAATAAAGAAAAGACTATAATCGATAACAAAGGCTTTAGAAACAACGGAAACAAAGCTGTGTGTTCTAATCGAAACGCACTACTGAGTAACAGAAACTACTTATTTCAAGAAGTTGCGGATTCTTCACAGTACCGGAACAATTGAAGTGTGGAGAGAAAGAAAGTTTACACTAATGATAAAAAAGAGAGACCCGACGAAACTGGACTTTATTCCACTTAATGACCAAATTTTTGTGTGTAGATACATCAGAAAGTCAATCGTATTTATACAAGTGTATGCTAAAACTGATATCGGGTATGCTCGTGAGGAGAAATTAAATTTTATTAAAACTCACAGGAAATGATTAACAATGAAATACCATTTGTGAAATAGCACAAAATGAAACTGCTCGTAGGATGCGAATTTAACTGCAGGCTCCCTGGGACGGAAAAGCATTAAACTATAGTTGTTGCATATGCGAGCTGTTTCCGTCATGTTGGAAATACATACTATAAAAAGGAAGTCATTCAAAGTACGATTTGGTTATACCCAATGACAATGAAGAGAGAACAATAGAGCCTCTTTGAATGAAAACTATATAGAGAGAAGCCATCTTTGAAGATGCGAACGGGGACAAGTCATTGACGAGTGATGATGCTTTCCATTTTTTGGATTATAAAAGTTGTATTCTCATGGATTTCGCCGATAAAGGCATAACGATAAACGCTTCCTTTTACAGCAAACTCTTGGCAACCGCCAGAAAGAATAGGCGGGAGTAGATGAACATGCCAATATGGTTTCTCAATGACAATACGTCAGTGCACACACCGGGCATTTCTTCGGTTTCAATTGAAGGTTTTTTGACTAGTGCCTGAGGATCATCCGCTATACTCCAGATTTGGCGCCGAGCGATTTTTACCTCTTCAGGCACCTAAAGAAACATTTGAGAGACATCCAGTTTTGATCCAAAGATGATTTTGAAGGTTGCCGTGGAGGATTTCTTCTCAACATTTCCCCATGAATTTTTCAAAACGGTGTTTCCTGTGTGGATTATTTGTTGGTGGACGTTTGCGGAGCGAAGTGTACATTATGTGAAAAAATGTTGTTGTGTTATAAAAATGGTAGTTTTACAATCCGTTTTCTTTGTCAGGCCGGGTACTTATTGAACGCATCACGTAAAATATGGAATAATCTTTTTGATATTTTATGATACATTAATGGTGAATTTTCGAAACTAAGATCTTAAACTTAAAATTAGAGAATTATAAGTTACTTTTAAGAGAAATAATTTAAAATTTATTATTATTATTAAAGAAATCAATTACTTAAGTGTTAAAACTAAACTAATCTTTAACAAGATATAATTATCAAACTTGTTTTTTGAAAAAAAATTTAAATTTTCTTAATGATGTAAAAATCAAAAGAATGAAACTTTAATTATTAAATTGCATTTACTCAAATAAATTCACTAAATTAATTCTTTTCTTTTCTTAATTTCTTTTTTTAAGAGTTCAAAAATAAGTTTATTTTTAAACTTATTGTAAAAATAATTTAACTTTCAATTCAGAATATAAAATAGTTTATTAACACATGAATAGTTTATATTTATTCTATACATTTTATAAATTTTAATTTAATATATTTTAATTTATATATTTTATTTAAATTTATTTATCGTATTCAATTTTCCAACAGATAGGGTTTACAACCTATCCTTTAAGTTTATGATAGTTTAATCTTTAAATAACTTCAACAAGGACCTAATGCTATTATTGATTATATATAATCATTACTTAATAATAAAAATATAATATCAATATTATTTTTTCAGCATCTTCTGATTTACGTTCTCAAACACATTCAAACAGAGAACGGAAACGGACTAATCAAAAAGACAATTTATGGCGCCACTCTTCTCTTTTGTCTCTTGAGTTTGATTCTTATATTTATTATTCATTATGATAATATATTTTAGTAATGATAGCTTTTCGGATAGCGATCACAATTCTATTTGGGAAGTTATCTTACAAAAGTCAGTAAATTCTGGATACGGCATCGATCTTAGTTAGTTTTTATTATTTTTTTATTTTATTTATTCATTATTTGTTTTCTTTTAACCATCATACAGATGAACAGTATGTTGAAATGCCAGCTCCTAGTGTTCATATTATTAAAAATGTGGAAATTGGAAGTCCGGCGTTTTTAGCTGGAATACGAAGTGAAGATTATATTTTAGAGGTATTTTTCAAAATAAAATTTACATAAATAAACCCTTTGATAATAATATTTTTTATTCATTATTTTTGTAGATTAATAGAGTAAATGTAAGAAAAGCTAAAATTCAAGCAGTTTCTCAGTTATTTACACAACATCCAAATACTGTTGTTTTGAAGCTTCTTCGATCTCAGAAATATTCTGACGCGAGCACAGATCCTAGTCTACATTATGAAAAGTTTGCATATCAAGATTCAAAACCTCTTCGAAGTTTTGCCTCGGCAGGTAAATAGCCTGAATAAATAATAATATAATTTAACATTTTGATTATATCAAATAATTATTTATAATTGTAATTAAATTATTTCAATGGGATATTTAATTAAAATTAGTAACAACACAACATTCCTGAAGATGATTTCTGTATCGTTTTTTTTACATTCTTTTCATTAGTTTACTTCATATATATATATATATATATATATATATATATATATATATAAATCCATGGCATTTGGAAAACTATTTTTGAAGGCTTTTTACACAATCAATTTTCTTCAAACTTGGCACTCATTTTCGATGGCAATAAAGGATTATGTGAATATTTGATCGAAAAAACTTTTTTTAGTACCCTTAATTGGAAAAAACGGTAAATTCTGAGTTCCTGAACAATATTAATTGAAAAAGATTTACTTATAAATTATAAGTAGTTTATATGAATTTTTATTGTGTTTTTTAATTAACATTTTTAAATGGTAAATTTTTTAAATTTTAAAAATTTTGTTGGCAAAGTAGAGTTCTGTTTGCATAAAGAATGGACATAAAAAATTTAATTTTTTGACTTACTAGTTGTATTTTTGAATACTTTTATTGTTAATTGATGAGAATTTAAATAGATTGCAAGAAAAAATATTTCAGATAATTAAAAAATAGTGACAAATTATGTTAATAAAGCAAAACAAGCCATTTAAAAAACAAAATTTTATTTCTTAGGGCTATGAATTTCGACGGTATAACCGCCATCGTCAGATCTGAAGAAAAATGAATTTTTAATCTGCTTATATAGGCAAGCAGTTATTGTGTAATCAATGGAAAGTTATGACATCCAAACATGCTCAATATGGTTCTCGAAAATACCGTCTGCACATTAATCTTAGAATTTAAAGATCATTTTATAGTGCTTAACAGACTACTTTGTCCCAATAGTTATTAAAACGAGTACACAGAATTTTGAAATTATTGATTATTATATTATAAAATTATTAAAGTCATTAATTATCAATACATACATTAAGAAATTGGATAATCCCTCTTATGAGAATGTTATATAATAGGGAGCAACAAATATACAAAATAAAGAATGATACAAAGAGTAAATGTCCTCAAATAAAGATTCACTGTCCGAGAGGGTAAATCATAAAAAAAGCTTATACGATTTTCGCTTTGTTATAAAATGTATAATGCAGCGTATAATTTTCGCATAGAAGGAGTATGAAAGGCGTTTTTCAAGAAAGAAGATAACTTCAAATAACCTTGTTAATTATTTTATATTAACCTTCAAATAATTTAGATCATCTTATATATTTCGAGACATTTGAAAAGCCTTTAACTTGGTGAAACATTTATGTTTAAATTTATAATAATCTATTTTTGAAATAAAATATTCAAAGATTTGTGAATATTTTATTGAAACTTTAATATTATTTTATCATTATTATAATTATTATTTATTAGGCAGAAATGTAATCCAGAATAATTCATGTTGTAAGTTTTATTGTCAAATGCTTTTCCACTTTATAACTACTTTCCATTTATATGCTTTATTAATCCAATTAAATCTGTTTGCCAAATTATTAAAATGCATTAATTAACATTAAATCTTTGCCCGATTTTCATGTATTTTCATATAACAAAAGTAAAATATTTTTATAATTTTCTATTTGATTAAAACAAAAATGATTTTATAACTGATCACTATATATAATTTTAGGTGTATATAATTTACATGAAATAAATATTTATTTTATTATTGGCTATTCTTGATTATACGAAAAACATTTATCAATTCCAGTTTGATTACATGTACAAAAGCTTTTATGACCCTTTTTGGGTAACAGTTGTTTGTAAATTTTATAATTAAAATATTTTCAAATTGCTTTTCTTTAATTCGAATAATGAAAAATACATTTTTTAAATTGCCTTAAAATATAGTTTTCTATAAAGTTACAATAATAAAATTATAAATTTTTAAATAATTTAATAGAAATTCACAATAGAAACGTTAAAATTTTTTTCAATTTTATATTTGAACTTATCTGAATTTTGTTGTGAAATATTTTCTGAATATATTTTATTATTATGTTTATTTTGGAAAAATGTTATATGTTAACCTTAGGAAAAGCAACAAAAATGTAGAATTTTAGACTAAACGGGTCATAAAGGCTTGTGAGTTAATTTATATTAAATAATGCCAACTTATCAATTTTACAATTAAAATCATTTAGTTTCAGCAAATCAAGTTTATTAGATTTTAAAATTTACATTTATATTTCATTTAAAGATGTCTTTGAGGCCCGTCTAAGGTTGAACATATTCAAGCTTTTTCGAATCTAAAAAGAACAATCCTTAGAAATTTCAAAATTAAATTATAAAGTTATTCAAACTTTTCTAAAAGTAATATTTTTGAAAATTACTTTTGTTAAAGGTTTTTCAAGAAATTGGTGTTTGAACATGTTTTGAAGTTTCATACTATATCATCAGTAATTATAATTTAATTTGCAAAATATTTTTCAGTTTTAATGAAAGATGTAAATAATGTATGTTTAATCATCTAAGATATTATCACATAATAATTGCAAAAATGTTTTTAAATTTCATTAAAAAAGATATTCTATTTTTACAATGTAACCATTGATCAAGAACCTGACTCAATCGACTTTATTATTACTGCTCAAGTTTTGAGATAAAAATTTGTCTCTCCAATGTGATCACTGATCACCCATCTTTCTCAATGATGTTGAGTCTCTGGACCCTCCAGAGAGTTCACTCAAACTAAAAAGTGTCTAGCAGCCCCCAATAGACCTCCTACTGGGTTGAAATGATTCAGTCTCTGAGATATTTTTGGTTCCATCGTTAGAAACCATCAGTCATTGATTGATCAAACTCCTACATTAGAGAGACATTCGTCATCTTAAAACCAAGATTAATGATCATTAACAATGACTTCGATCCAATAAGGTTCTTGATCAGTTGAATCTTAAAAATAGAATCTCTTCTGTTTCAAAGGTTGATTTTTTTGTTTTACAGAAGGGCTTTGATTCAAAATTTATGCAGTATTTTCTATGAATCATTAATAAACATTCAAAATGGAAAATGTAAAGCTGTTACAAATCTCAAAATATTTAATAATTATAAATTTTCTATATATATAGAGAGAGAGAGAGAGAAAACATTAATGTTTGGCTTAAAACTAAATAAAATTTGTTATAATATTGAACAGTTAAGTATAAAATTCATAATTTTCTATGTACAGATATAAATACAAAATATATTTAAATTAGCAAAGGCTATTGTTTACAAGACTATATTTATTTATTTATAGGAAATTTTCTATTATTCGATGGATAATAAAAACTTTATTTCTTTTCATATTCATTGTGTTCATAAATTTTATGTATGATAAACTTAAGCAGCACAAAATAATCAAATATTTCTTGAAATTCAATAAAAATAGAAACATAAATGAAAGAGTAATATATATATATATATATATAACAATTTAATGGAAAGGAATTCTGTGATTATAAATATACAGAAAACGTTTTCCATCACTGAATGTCTTTAAACTCATTTATTCTATTTTTATTTTAAGGTTTTGTATTATTTCATTACTTATAATAATGTTTTAATTTAAAGTATTTGACATAAAATTTGTAAAATGATTAATCATTAATTTTGATTATGTTAGAATAATTGTCATCATAGAACCTTTTGTTACTGAGTATAGTTTTATGTAAATTTCACACTGTTACAATATTCAAATAACAAAAGCAATTCATTATATGACAGATTAATTCGGTGAGAATATTGACAAAATTCTCTAATTTCCTCCAGAAATACGTTCACTTTATCTCTCTTCCGAATTAACGTAAAGGGAATTACTGTTGATAAATAATTTCCTGTCTTACTTCCTTTTTAAAGAGACTTTGGCTTCATTCATCAAAATATTTGATAATGTTAGTTTCACGACCTTATAAAAACTTTGTCAATGAAAGAAACGTTCTGTTATAATATGTATTTTAAACATTATATTCAATTTATTAACGTTTTTGTGTTAATAGTAAAAAGAACTGAATTCAAAGATGCAAAGGTCTTGGAAAGAGTCCAAAAGACAAAAATCACAGATTTTTTAACGTGAAAATAATTTTTGCTTAAATGAAAAACCATCTAAGATAGAAGATAATGTCGCAAATGAGGATAATGATACTTAAAATGATAATCAGGGATAATTGTTGAAGTTCTCTTTATAAAATAAGAAATTAATGACAAAATTATTTACAAAATGTTGTTGACATAATTAAATGACGTGGATATAATTGTCGATTCACTTATATACACAAAACGAAGAAACCGATTGATTTTCAGGAATAGACTCTACAGTTGGAGATCTTGAAAATTGTCATAAGTCATCTAATTAGAGGAGTCAAACATTCAGTGGCAGATAGTCGAATGTAGAAGTGCTAGACTTCGAGTTTATCAGTTTGGCCTTGTATCATGTTAAAATTTTTGTAGATGTAATAAATTTTCAATAATATCTCAATTTTCTGTGGATATAAATTACTGTGAATTTAAAAAAATATAATAATCCAGTTAATCTACTAAAAGTCATACTGAATCTCATGGCCTCCCCGAAGACCCGATACCATCATTATTGAAACATTCATGTTTCATCTGTCCAAATATATAACTAAAATATAATA
>MQRK01177500.1:11635-21822 GCA_001938485.1 Girardia tigrina
GGATATGGAACAGAGGGTGGAAAAAATTATTGGCTCGTGAAGAACAGGTTTCTATTAAAATGCTGTTTGTGAAAGACCATTAATAATTTTTGTTTCAGTTGGGGAGAAGAATGGGGTCTATCTGGATATATAAAAATGTCGAAAGATGCAAACAATCAGTGCGGTATCGCAACATCGGCCAGTTATCCTCTGGTTTAATTGATGGATATCTGATACAAAACTTTTTATAGAGGCTTTTAGAATTCGAAAGCGATCCTGTATCATGAATAAATAATTTTATCTGAGATTTAATTTTTAATAATTTCAAAATTAGAAATAATTTTATCAAATAAATGTTTTAAACTTTTATTTCAATACCACGAAAGATTCGAAAAAAAAGTCTCTGGGTAAGACGATCAAAACACGTTCAAGGTTCTGACTGAAGTGAACAAATACCAAATTAATATTTGAGATCGAAATTTATTAGTGATAATGATGTCGAAAAAGTCATGCTCAGAAAAGCAGTTACTTATAAGGGATACGTCCATAGGTAAGCAAAAGGATTCTGATAGAACTATATGTTCTTTATATATCCTCGGTCCACTGATTCCGAATATGCAATCGGTTTTTTTTGAAAAAATAACAGTTCTAAAGTTACAGCTATCCAAAGTTAAAAATCTTTAATATCTGAACCAAATTTTCTTATTAACAAATTAAAGTTTTTCAATACAGATTTTAGATTTGAATTTTGCATCACAAAGTCAATAAAATGTGTTATGTAGCAGCAGAACTTAATTTTTCAAATGGAAAATAATGTAAAATGTGCGATTGTTTTTTAAAGAAAATTTCAGACGGAGTCATTTTTAGAGATGTATTAACGAAACAAAGATCCGTAATTTACCGCTGCAACATGAATTTGGATCTTTTGTCAACCTGTAAGACTAGAAATCCATTGATTTAATATTTTTTTATCAGTCTATTTTGTGTTTAAAGTGTTATTTTTTGTTAATAAACAGGAGCGGATTTAACGGGTGTCAAACCTGGCAGTCGCCATGAGCCCCAAGCTTTTTAGGGCCCCGAGATTGTTTAAGAATAAAGTTTTTTTAAAAGATCACCTATTATAAACTTTTCGTTTTATTTGGAAAATGTACATCTAATTTCTTACAATTTAGGAAGGATGATTAGTAAATAAGAAATATTTTTTATTGAGTTTTGAATCTCGGGTTAAAAATAATCTCGATAAAATATTCATGAATTAATATTTAAGCAATTTTTATAGCATGCCACGAACCAATGGACCTGGTTTAATGTGGCTATAAATAGCCAGCAAAAATGAGATTTTTGTTAAAAAATTTGTTTTTTTACATCATTGTATGAAATAAAAGAAAATGACAATGAAATGAATTTTATATTGTATGTTGTAGTAATACTACATTAAATTAATTAGTCTTAAATTATTCCTTAAAGTATACAATAGTGTCTTAAACTAAAGAGGTAACCTTTTAAAGAATAATTTACTCAATACATATTTTTTTATATTGATCACTTACCTTTTTGGGTTTTCATAAAAGTATATAAAGGTAAAAGAAAAAGGAATAGTTATGAAGCCTAATAAACCATCTTTTATTCAATCTACTAAACCTGTTACCAATACGCCATTGTCATCTACCAACGATACATCAAGTCTGGTTCCCTCAAACGAGGTTACAACACATGTAAAATAATTTTCTTTTCAAGATGTAGTTTTTTATTTTTTTTATGGGGGCCCCATTCACTCTGACCGCCAGGGGCCCGGTCCATGCTAAATCCGCCGCTGTTAATAAAACTATTTTATATTTAAGATAAACATAGAATTGTTACAATACGGGTTATTTTTATGAATACAATGGCTATATTTTAGAATACAAGAGTTATATTTTGGAGTAACTCTGTAAGACAAAAATAATAATTTTAGAGGATTATGAGCCAGAAATAAGAATCAGGAAGATTGCACTCGTCACGTTTATGTAACTTTAAACAAAATGGTTTTTAAACTTGCGACTAAATATAATTGTATAATTTAAATTACAAGAATCGCAAAGCAGCCATTTTTAAAATTCAAGATTAAGGTTAACAAAATCAAGATGGTGTAAATCCGGGAAACCCGATATATTACAACCAATATGGTTTCAAAAGATAAAAGCATTTTCAGTAATTTAAAAGAAATTAGAAAAATTTTGATGTCCTCCTTTATGACAAATGGAATTAGATTTACAAGAAAAGATAAACAAGATCCTTGTGTAAAAATTTTTATATAAAACATTTCAAAGGTTTATACGAATCTAAAGAAAAGATTCCTAATGCAGGAATTGCACAAAATGTTGATGAAAAAACTAATACAATATTTAAGTAACAAAATTGATTTCACTTTTCTTTTCAATCGGTTAACAATTGAAGGTATAGAGAGGTTATACTGAATTGTTATACTAAAATTTTAAAAATCGCAGAGGACTAATTTTCAGTTAAATAGGACTTGTCGCTTCAATTTTAACACTTGAAAGTGGAGCATTAAAAAGTCTTGGAGAAGCTTAACTCATCTATAAATGCGAAGACATTTTGGTTCATTTTATCAAATGTAATAATTTTACAAATGAACTTCCCATAATGAGTGATTGGTTATCATAGCTCAAGTTTTACTAGAAAATAGTAAACAACAAAAAGCATTAAGTTGTAATGAAATAATAGCTCCATTGCATAGAATAACACCTTTTTGCAGAAAAATAACACTATAAATTTATATACCACAATACTACATACTTTAAAAAGTCAATAAAGAGTCCATATATATTTGATAAAACTTATTATACTACATAATTTTATATAAAATACCACAATTTTAGTATAAAGAAGTACGATGCTGTAGATATCTTAATTTATCAACGTTGACAGCCAATATCACCTTCAGGCCATCAAACCAAAGCCATACACTAGGATGACAGCATTGAAAATTTGAGTTAAGAGCCTTATGAAAACCGTAGTAGCAATTTTTAGTTTTTGATGTCTTCTCAATGGCACTTTCAAAATGATTGCAAACTTTAATTTGGAATAATGGCTTTCTTCCAGCTGGTCCTTTTATATATGGGGTAGAAAAATAAGTAATAAGTTCTGTTCGATCCGCCCGGGGACTTTCGAAAATCAATCAAACAATTTGGTCAGGTAGTTCAAGACGATGAAAATTTATTTCAAACGATTTTATCGTACTAAAACTCAAAAACTAATAATAAAATCAATCTCGTATTTTAATCCTTAATCTTGTCGAAATTATTCAAGACTCTTTTGGATCTATTCTCCAGATTGGATCTTATACATTGATGCTGCAGCTTTATATTCTGGAATAATGACCTTTCCATTGCCTTATAAAGATTTTAAATGGGAAGATCCAACAGATAATGATACCACAAGATTCAGAAACAGGATATTTTGTTGAAGTTGATCTAGAATATCCAACAAATATACATGAAAAAACAAAATATTTTCCATTATGTCCAGTGAAAGGAAAAGTAGAATATGATGAACTCTTACCATTTCAACAAGAAAGAAAACTAAATAAACTGACACAACCACCTTCAACAGAAAAATTGATTTGTGATCAAAAGAATAAAACTAATTATTTATGCCACTATTTAAATTTACAATTCTATCGAAAAATGGGAATGATAATAAAAAAAAGTCCATTCAATAATTTCATTTAAACAAAAACCGTGGATGAAAGATTATATCAATAAAAATATTTCAAAAAGAATTATTGCTAAAAAAGATAGTTTAGAGTTTCTAGTAGCCATTTATAAACTTTTAAACAATGCATTTTTTGGAAAAACCATGGAAAACTTAGATAAACATAGAAACATGAGTTTACATAAGTCACTAACTTCTACGAAAGTCAGAAAAATTATCGGAAAACCAACATTTAAAGATTATAAAAAGTTTAGTGATAATCTATAAGCTATTGAAACTTCGAATTATGAAAAGTTGTATAACAAACCTATTTATTTAGGTTTTGCAATTTTAGACTTATCAAAATTACAAATGTATAAAAATTATTATGAAATTTTACTTCCAAAATTTCAAGATAGAATCTCTTTACATGCTATGGACACAGATAGTAATTTTCTATTAATAAAATCTCCTGATGTTTATAAATAATTAGAGGAGATAAACCACATTGTGAACTCATCAGGAAATCTGTTTACTTATAAAGATGAGAATATAATAGACATAAAAGACAAAGATTTAGATAGATATCAAGATAATGTTAATGTTTTTAAAGAGAGGGATAAACATTATTTTAGAGATATCATGACGGAATTCAATATTATAAGAGCAAAACAATATGCTTTTGACCCTTTATATAAGAAAAAGAAACCAAAAGACAGAATCAAACTAAAAGGAATATCTAAAAAATTAATTGAAAATGAGAATATAACGATTCAAAATTATAGAGATTCTTTAAAAAAATTATGAAAAACAATATTGTATAGTTCATTCAATACAAAGTAAAAATCATAATATCTTCTTAACAGAAGGAAAGAAGCAATCATTTTATAATTATGATGATAAAAGAGCAATACTATCTGATGGTAATCATACTTTACCAAATGCAAATTATAAGTTACCGGTGATAAGGAATATATCACAAATAAATAAATTATGTGAGGAAACCTTTAGTGATCTCGATGTTTATAATATGACAGATTTAGAAGTAGGCTATCTGCTGAGTGGTTATTATTTAGTAAATTATTATAATCTTCGAATGAAAATATTACAAAACTTAAGTCAAGTTAACAGAATATTAAATATAAGTTATACAGATTTAGATATTTATAATCTATCTGACTTAGATTTGGTTAGATTAATAAATACTTTTAATGAGAAGAAGAAAAAATTAAGATCAATGACTTAGTTGAAATCTTTCACTTTATTTTTATATTCAATCTTCAACATTTTCTTCTTTTCATTAATCACATCAATCTTTTTAGCTTTAATCCCATCTATTTTTTCATTTATTTCAGTAATTATCCGTTGACATTCTTCAATTTCTTCAGTTGTTAAAACTTTATCTTCTAAAGCTTTAACTTGAAATAAATATAATTTATTTATTCTAAGTTCTAATTGTTCACAAATTTCTCTATAAATCTTCTTCTTTTTGCTTGTTACCCCAATCGAGACGCCTTCACCCAAAAATAATTGAACAGCATTAAAACCTCCCAATACACCACTAACAATTCCAGTTGATAATCCTAGAACAGCTGGCGTTAGTCCTCCTACAACAGATGTTACAACTGTTAAAACCCCTGCAATTGTTAAACAACTAATCTTAATTCCAGAATCTGCTTTAGTCCATCTATTTTTTATCTATTTATAATGTTCTAATCTTTCTTCAAGTTTCTTCTTTTCTAATAAAAATTCATTAACTCTGTTAATTTCTAAATTAAATGGTGGAGCAGATGGTTTCACTACTTCATTTCTAATGGTTGGATATATATGTAGATATATTCTTTTTTCTTCTTTTTCCATTTTTTAAAGTTTAATTTTATGAATTTCATTTACGATGCAACAATTTCATTGATTCTCTCTTCTTCAAGAATTTTATCATAAACAATCAAATCATATATAAGACCATGTTCTCTGCCTATTTCAAGTCTGTCAAAGATTATCATAGGCTTGCTAGCTTCTATATCCTTGGTGATCCTTATGCGTTGTATTTTGTGCTCCTTTACTTGAATAACAATTGAATATTTTTTCCTTAGTTCAAGTGGTTTAACCTTCTTTGTAATAAGATCGACAACATGAATCTGTGATAAAGAAAATATATATTTATCATCTTTTAGGATATATATTAACCCAACGTTGTCAAAAATCCCAGCAGCCATAAATATTGTGCAGTTTTTTGGAAGATTATAGGAAAGGTTTATCGTCTGTTCTTCATCTCGTTTTCCTGGAAAATAAATAAATTTCTTCTCTTCAGTTGCAAAGGGAGCTTCCCGCCATGTGGGGTGTAAATGATTAATTATATAACTATACTGGTTAGGAATCAAGCTTAGATAGGCATTTCGAAGCTTAGTGTGAAGTTTTGTCCTATTATCAGTTTTTTTGCTTCTCAATATTTTTCATACTTTCCTCTATTTGAGATTGAAAACTGTTACTAAGTTCGACTTTTATTTGTTTTATAATTTAATCTTTCATCTTATTGCCGTCGTCTTTATTTGCAACTTGGTCGTTTATCATCTTTGTAATGTCTTGCTTGACTGTAATAATGTCTTTTTAGTAGAATCTTTGATTTCATTCATGTCTTTAACCATATCTGCCTTAAACTTATCTTTGATTTTCATTACTTTATTTTGTAAATATTCCTTATTCACAACTTCATTATCTTCAATTGGTGAAGAAACATTTGTAATTTTATTCCCATTCCTATCTAAAGGTCCTTTCATTTTATCACCTTTTTCATTTACATACCTCACATCTGTATCTTCTAGCCTCATCCCTCTTTTTATCACCCCACCGAAAAGGTTAGTTGGAATAAAAGAGCTCATTTTTAACGTTAAAATTTTTCAAATGTAACAGTTTTTAAGGGACTCTTCGAGTCCCCCGACTTCGTCGGACTCTAAAACAGGTGCTACACCTTAAAATTTGAAACAGTTTTTTTACCTTGAAATACTTGAAAAATCTAAAAAGATGAAACAAATTTAAGATATTTTATTTTTAAAAATGACTGAAAGTTTACAACAGTTTCTATTTAAATATGGTATCCATACTACCACTAACTTTGATTTAAAAGAAATAGCTAGAGATTTGGGACTAAAGATTAGAGTCTTAATGAGAAATGATCTCACTGGGCAAACCCTTTTTCCCGACGAAGTTGGACCCAATGACCACCGAAGTTGGCACTATGCCTCTAGTTATAAGAGAAAAGAATCTCCCAACGAAGTCGGGAGACGGAGTAGGTCTCACACCTTTGGTGATAAACTTAGATTCATCAGAAAATAAAGGTAGTCATTGGGTTTGTCTGTATAAAAATAAATATTATTTCGATCCTTATGGTGTTTTACCTTTAAAAGATGTACAATGGGAAATATATAACACCTTGCAAATCCAACCTGATGGCACAAAGATTTGCGGACAGTTATGTCTCTATGTTCTATATAATCTTGAGAAAGGCATCACTTCCACTGTTAGCTCTGGGAAAGAAGTCTTTGAGAATCTTATTTTAACTATGTATGAAGAAATACAAGATATTTTAGAGTAAAATGTGTTACATTTTCTAACACTTTTAAGTATTTCAAGAGTAACAACTGTTCCGTATTTCGAATCCATAACACCTGTTTTAGAGTAAAATCTGTTACAATTTCTAACATTTTTAAACTTGCTTCAAATCTAAATCGTTTACTAAAAATATTATTAAAATTCACAATTATAAAACTTTAATTAATTAGTATTTAAAATTAATATCATTAGATTTAAATAATAAATCAATAAACATATCAATCCCATCTGAGTAGGAGAGTCACAAATCTAAACAGCATACAAACAACAAACTTACAATATTCCAAATTATCCCTCACACCATGATTATTGAAGATCAATATCGCTTGTATCATTATCAAAACGACAAAATTCGTATTAAACGGTCTATTTGAGGAATATTTTCAAATTGATAAAGCGAAAAGAAATTAAACTCAACACAACTCAAAAACGTTTATTTTTGATTATTTAAACAAATCTGGATTTTTTTCCAGAAATCCACATAATTCAACAATTTCAACTTTTAACAAAAAAAATACAATAAATTTTTTAAATATATATATATATAGACTTTTTTCTTACTTTTAATAAAAAAAATTAAATATATATCTATATTTTTGATCAATTCATAACATGATAAAAAATTTCATAAAATCGTCCACTTAAAATTAGACCTTTCATAAGGAAGGGGTTTCTTTTTATTATTGATTGAGTCGTTAAATAATTTATGGTCAAAAGTTGTCCTATTTAGAATCTCGTCCGTCATAATCACAACTTTCGACAACTCTTTTTCTGTGACATCGGCTTCTAACAGAATTACATTCAAAACTCTTTCGACAATTTTCACCATGACATCATAGGTCTCTCCGAAATGCGAAGCTCCCAGAGGTTTAAATATCCATCAAATTTCACATTTCTTAAGTTCATTTGTCTATCTGTAAATTTTCAACTTGATTTCTAAAATCTCATTCACGGCTCCAATGAAAGTCGTACCATTGTCGTTCACAACACTGGAAGGTCGCCCTCGACTTTCAACATTACTGTAAACCCACTTCTGTCGCTCTGGCCCCGGGCAAAATCGAATAAATAAATTTATATGAAATTTGGTGAAACATTTTTTTTTACTTTTGTTAATATGATGTACCGAAAATTTCGGGATATGTTTTGGCTCTTTTGTTGAAAGTAATTTAAAATATAAAAACGTTTGAAGATAAACGAAATCTTTAACCGGAAGTACTTCTACCAAGGGAAAGCATATCCATAACATTTTATAATATTCTTGAAGTAATGCGAGTTTAATGATATATAATGTTAAATATATAATTAAATCAACTAATAGCTTGAAATTCCCTAATTTATGAAAATTATTTCCTTAAAAATATTTCCTAGAGAATATTTATTTAAAAATAATTTTTTATATTTGTTTATGAATTCATAAATTAGAGAATATTTATAACATGTCTTCAGAAAATGTCGATGATTGTTGCAAACTTTGTTATGACGAGACGGTTGACGAGACGTATTACGGGTTCGAGACTTGTTACGAATTTCATATGTTTTGTCAAACGTGTTTTTTAAAAGTTAACAAAAGCTTTTCGAGATGTTCCTTTGATAGAATTAAAATAACACCGACAATTTGGAGAAAGAAGAAGGATGTGTTGGAGAAATTAGATGTGGATTCCGCGTTAAAAGATATTCACGAAAAGGAAATCTCTCTATTTCTGATTAAGAACAAAGACGTTTTCGTTAATTTTACAAAAATATCTTTTGGAATAGTTCAAAACATTTTATTATGCATGGCAAAGTATCTCACAATTGACGAAACCTTTGGCAAAGAATACAAACATTTGATGATATTCAATCAGATTCAACCGAGTTCAAGTGAACTTGAAAAGATTGACGAAAACATTTTACAAAATCTGAAAGATGATCTCAACTTGATACCGTTTCCGATTATTTCCGGGGGAAAGGAAATGTATCATACTAGAGGAATCTTGCAAAGCTTGGATAAGGTCAATCATATCCGAAATGCATTTATGAGTCCAGATGATGAAACAATTCTACAAATACCCATTTCGTTAATTTTAAAAGAGCTTGATGACATAATGTTTGAATTGAAGATCCACATCCTCCAGTTGCCAGTACTCAATCAACAGGACTATCTGGATTTATTCCCCATGAATGATGAACAGAACAAATCAAAATGTTTAATATGTTTTACGAAGGATAATTTTTTGGAAAATAGTCACCAATTAAAATCTTGTCCTCATTTTATTTGTGGTGAGTGCATGAAGGACAAAAGCAAACGGGACTGGAACGACATTATTGACCCTATATGTCCGTTGGAATGGCTGTAACGAGAAGACTCCACAGATAATAATAATTGATCCAACAAATACCTCACAAAACAAAAAATATAAATAAATGAAAAATGGTCGAGTATTTGTATAAATTTCTTCAGGTCTTATATCATTTTTAAAAATTAATTTAAATATATAAATAAAATTTGTTCTTTTTTATTTCATTTTTAATTAAGTTTTCCTTAACATTTTATTCGGGTGTAAACAGTCCTCACTATCTGTGTCCTTTTTTTTATTTTTATTAATAATATTTAATTTATTTTCGGAGTTTATGTTTTGCTTAAGTGACATTTTCGTTACATTTTGAGAAAAAATAAAATTTTACAAGTTTGTTGGGAGCCCTTCGGGTTTTTGAGCTGTTTGACGTCATACATCTTAAAATAAAATTGTATAACCGACTTACGTAAAAACGATTTAATTAATTTGCACAAAAGAGCACGGTCTAATGAATTCATGTGTACAAGTACTCAGCCTGTGAAAGGCGACATGTCCCCCTTCCTCAAACAGTGTACCTATTTGCCTTGAGCCCAGGGGAGAGGGATACCCTGATTAATTATTTATTTTTGG
>MQRK01177521.1:1338-17119 GCA_001938485.1 Girardia tigrina
TTGTTGTGGGCAATTTTTAAGGTGGTCTATTGCTGTTTTTGGCTTCTCGGCTAAATTTTTCAATCTTTTCTGCCACATTTCAACTTCTGCTAAGAACATCTGAAGTGTTCCGTTTAAATTCGTAATATTTTTTTTAAACAATTTTTAGGGAATTTTATCAGGTGGGGGTGGAAATCCACCCAATCACCCCCCTGGCTACGTGCCTGCTCTGGAGTGATTCCAAGGGTGGTTTCTCAACTTTCGGTTAAGTACTACAAATGATGTTGGGATATTTCGATGTCCCTTTACTCATTGTACGTGTTTACTCAGTCAAAGCTCTACAGAATCACGGTACGAGGGATCATAACTGGTCCTTTCTGACTGGAAAACCGAAGTGGGCCCGTGCACTGAAAGCATTCTATCATCTAAAACCGTGCGAGAAAGTCAGTAGGCTTTGTATTGTCTATTTCTGGTTTCTACCATATACAGAGTCTATGACTCACTACCCTGCACACAATGCTGGTACAGTAGTCTATAAAATACACAGTTACCCGTTCAGTCGGGGGAAGCTTTTCTTTTAGTAATTGAATCAATAATTACACTTTTCAATGTAACTTTGCTTCTATTATCAATGCACATTAAAATGTAATGATTATTAATCACATCAACAGCTCAAAGAACCATTGAGGAATTACGCGTCCAAGTTTTTGTAATTCGTTTAACAATCACTGTTTCATCAATTTGAATGGTTATACCTGTTCCTCCTACCTTTTCGAAGTTTGCAAAGGTTTTTCTCCAGTGCAGACCTGAATACATGAAACCATTTAGAATAATGTTAACATACAAGCTTAAAAATAATATTAATTGAGTATGCGAAGCAACATGGCAATTGTGCTACTGATCGCAAGTTTGGTCCATGTCCTATTGAGTCCACTATCCGGGATTGGACAAAGCAGGAAAGATCTTTAGAAGATGACAAAAGAGAAGAAGATATATGGTAGAAAAAATACACAGTGACCTCAGTTGGAAGAAGATATAAAAACGTGGATTGTAGAACAGCGGCAGAACGGAACTGTAATTTCTACAAAAATGATTTTATATAAGGCAAAATTTTGTGCAATATTAAAGAACAAAGGAAAGGATTTAAGGAAATTTCGTCTGGATTTCTCGTTTCATGAAACCAAACTAGCATAGAAAATGCCAGCTGAATATGAAGCAAGATTCAAAAATTTCACTTCTATGTGATCAATCATCTAAAGAAATTCAACTTTTAAAATAGCCAAATAGCCAATATTGATGAAGTGCTCATGACATTTGATTGTCCTTCAAGTCGTACTGTTGTAATATCAAGGGAACCAATACTGTGGCAATGAAAACAAGTGATCATGCGAAAAGTTACTTTACTGTTGTACCGGCCTGTTGTGCCATGGAATAAAGTTGCTACCAATAATAGTATTTAGAAGGAAGACTATGCACAAAAAAACTTCCTATAGAGTGTTGGTTCATGTGAAAGAAAAAGGATGGATGGATTAGCATAGAATAAATTTATGGTATAGCAAGATAAGGACCAAAAGACCAGGGGTTTTGATAAAGCCAGCATTGTTAGTTTTGTATCAATTTAGTGCCCACCTAACTGAGAAGACACAGAAAATTGTTCAAAGTATGAGGGCTCAGTTTGTAATCATTTCTGGTGGACTAACATGCCAGCTTCAGTCTCTGGATGTCTTCATAAACAAACCTTTAGAGGCACTTGTAAGAGAAGAGTAGAAGAAATGGATTCAAGAGGCTCAAGATGACTCTACACCTACAGAAAAGAATCATGAAATCACCAATAGCAAAAGTTTGCGAATGGGTAAAAACTTCGTGGGAACGTGTCAAAAAAGAAGTCATTGTTAAGTCATTCAAAAAGTGTGAAATTTCTAATAATCTGTATGTCACTGAAGATGATATGATTTATCAGAACAGTAATTAAGAAGACATTAGGGATGAACAAAATGAAATTCCTATAACTGTCAGTGATAAGTTTGATAATGATAGTTTTACAGAATTTAATGACTTAAAAATAAAAATAATAATAAAAATATTTTTTTTAAATTAAAATTTGCAAAAATAAGACAAAAAATGTAGATGTGCGCTGGTTGAAATAATTTACATCTTGATCGAACTTAAGCAGAATTAATTAAAGAAACATGTTTTTTAAAAAATAAATTAAATAAAGTAATTAATTAGAAATTTTAGTTAAGTTAAAAATTTAAGTAAAATCAAAATTTAAATTTCTATTGTAAATAAATACTTCCAAGAAAACACAATTTTTTAGTATGAAGAAAATAAAAATGTAAATATAATTTATATATATATGTATATAATTTATATAATGTAAAAAGTTGGTTGTTTAAATAATAGCGGAATCACCGCACAATTTTTTAAATAAATAGTTTCCGATTTCGGTGAATTTGAAGTATTCGTTGAATTATGAATGTAAGTATCGATATCGATAGTTTTATCAGAGAACAAAAATCAAAAATTGCTTCTGAACGACAATATCTCTCCAATCCGAATTTGTCGAATAAAAAAACCGATAATAATTTCAAAATCGATAATAGGATTACAAATTCAAAAACAAAAATCGATAATGACAATGAAAACTATTTTGTATTTAACATGAAAGAAAGAGAACGAGAAAAAGTCCTCTTGAGGACTAAAATTATTGATTGGATGCGCAGCGCAACACCATGCGCTATACACCATAAAATAGAGTATTTACTTCTTAATTCAAGTCTAATAGTAACAATATCTGTTCGGGATTCGATCTTTAAAAAATATTATACATAAATTATTGTCAATATTTATACCGTCATCTACTGCCCTTATCTTTTCTTTTATTTCCTCTATTCATTTCATCTTGTTAAGTCGCACTTTCTTTTTTATGTACACATCGTCACAACAATGTAATGATAATACTTCCGGGAGGGCCTCTTTTGACAAGTCATGTTTCAAGATCATGACTGCGAGCCTTTCTACTTTTTCAAAGAATACTTCCGGTATATCTTCCTTCATCCTGTACCGGCATGCCTCTGTCAGGTCTTCGAATAGTGAGGAAGTTCAAGAGAATGCTTTTCTCCATCGATCTTTATAGCCAAATTTTGTCTTATCGACCGCTTTGTATCAATCTTTCAGATCTCTATCAAATGAACAGAGGACAACGGTCTCCGGCTTGGCCTTCCTTATTCCTGCAAAATTAAAGAATGTCTCACATTCATCAATAAATGTCTCCAAATTGTGGTTTTTCAGTACTTTTCAGGAAAGTTGACTCGTAAAGATACCCATTGCAGCGTTAATCGCCATGTGAGAAGTGTGTGTAAAATAAATTTCAGAAATCATTTTTACTCAATTTTATACATTTATATTATATACAATTTTCAAACAAAATTTTCAAATATTTTCTTAATTTATTATCAATCCGCCGATCTCTATTTTCAAATAATTCTTTATCAATTTAAAATTCCTTATATCCCCAATTTTTTAAGATTTTCTTCAGTTTTTGTACATTTCGATTAGTAACTCGTGTTTAGTAACTCGGGTAACACATTTTTTTATTCATTTTCCATTTTTACTTCGCGATCTGTATCTCCTGTCATGTATTTCTCAATTACTGCATATGGTTCTTCGTATTTGTATTTTTCCTTTACTCTTGTTTCGACTTTAACAAGCACACTATCTCCGATCCTTAACTGTCTCCAGACTGGCATCTCTTCTGTATAGGTGTTATGACTCGTTTTTATTTCTCGACTTTGCCATCTTTCTCTGTATATATTTTCTACCAAGTATAACTTCCTCTGGGATCTTTCAAATTGTCGTCTGGAATGTTTGCGTTCAGTGTAAATTCCATTTCAGTCTTTATTTTTTCTCGCAGTGACGCATTTAAATATTCTCTGATTGTCCGGAATTGTCTCTCTGCTATTTAATTCGAGTTGTGATGGTTAAAATTAGGGTTTAGTAACTCGGGTAACACATTTTTTTATTCATTGATGCTGCATGTCTTTGATTATCTTCGATTCGAATGTCTTGCCACAGGCTGTATGTTTCCAAGTCTCAAAATCCATTTTCTCATTATGTGTCTTTTATAGTTATTTCATCCTGCATGTTAATGTCTGTCAAAAATATGTACCTGCTGAACTTATCTATGATTGCAACAATATACTTTTTCTTTCACTAAGTAATAAAGAAATTTAAAGTGATTGAAAATGAATTAGTTTAAAAGAAGAATCTATAGACAAACATGACGATATTTTTGTAAACTTTAAAATCAAACATAATTTTCATAAAGAATGATCTACGATAAGAAGGATAAAGGTTTATTTGTATTATTCAAATTCATTTTCATCCTTCATTTTTAAAATTCAATTTTTAATAATTTTAGTATGAAATGTTTTCTCATGTATTACACAATTGACATTTAAAATTAATTTCGTGTTTGCCGACATAAATAAGTCCAAATGTCAGAAAAATATTCAACTAAGTTAGGGTACAAAGATCAAATTTTGAAAACCGGAAATGGACACTTTAATCGATAATTTATGACTAAAGAATTAGACGATCGAAAAGTATCGTTTTCCGACGAAAGCCAATATTTCGATTTGATCAAAAGTGGAAATTTAGAACATTTAAAATCATTTCTCCAGTTAAATGAAAAATTTAAATCTAAAGTCAACGAATTAACGACATCAAAAGACAGAACAGCTCTTCATGTTGCAAGTTATTTGAACTATCTTTCAATTTTGGAATACCTTGTCAAGGATCTAGGAGCGGACATAAATGTTGTTGACGACGAAAACAATAATGCTCTTCATATTGCTTGTTTGGCAAATAAAAAATCAAGTCATCAACAAGTAATACAGTATGCTTTATTATCTTAAATTGAATTAAGTAATCAATTTATTATATGTATTTCATGTGTAAATAATATATATAAATAATTTAGTTAAAGCTTTTGTAAGAAATTGATTATTAAAATGTTTCAATGTTTCATACTTCATCATCAGTAATTAGTAATTTTAACGGTCTTACTTATTCCACTTTGAATATTAATTAACATGTCGTAGTGTCTCTTCAATAATGTTTAACTGAACTGGAACAGAACTGGAAACTGATCCTTTGAAACATAAGAGTTTATATTCTTACATAAATTAAATCATTTTTCTTAAATATCAAATTCGCGTTCACAAGACTCAGTAATATCAATATGTGTTTTTATTCAAAATATTAAGTAGGCTGAATATTAGCATGTAAACTTTCCCGGATGCTATTCTTTTTATAGGTACTTTTCCGTTACGTGACAATTTACTCAAAGATAATTGTGCACATTATGAAATAACTACAAAAAAGTTTTCTTTGAAAATTTCGACCATTTTTCGTATGATTATACCATGTCAAGCCTGTTATGGAAAAAAATTCACTTTATATTAATGTTAATATTTTATATTATTCAACCTTGGGAACGATAATTTGATATTTTTCAAATATATACAATACTGGTCAAAAGTCGTAGAACAAAACCAGATATACAGATTTTAGTGGTTTATTTTTATTTTGCATTGAAACGATGAAATGTACATAAATTAACTGTGAATAATTGTTTTACTGCATTAATAATTATTTAGTATGCATTTCTTGGTGTTATTATTTCAATTTAAAGCGTGTTGAATACTGGTAGTAATTTTATTGTTTTACAAGCAAAATGGCTAAGAAACCTGTTATTTCGTTAGTGAAAAGAGGGCAGATGGTGGTGCTTAAGTAAGAAGGTTATACTTCACGAAAAATTGCTTCCAGGATTGGATGCAGTTTATGCGAAGTGTCCTATAATATGAAAAAAATACTGAAAATGGGACAGTGGCAACGAAGAATAGATGTGGGAGACCTTGACAAAGTACAAGAAGAGATGATAGTATGATGAGAAGAATGTGTGAGTTTTTTGGCACATTTTTGGCACAAAATTAAAGAAGTTCTTTCAGTGCCTGCTTGTTCATTATTTTATTCACAGAGTTAGAGTTGTCATCCCACATCTTTTCACACAAATCAATGGTTTCATTGATAGGTACGTTTGTGAATAAACTGGAGACATCAAATGAGACCATACACTCAGAATCACATTTCGGTACCTGATTCAAAATGAAATCTTCGAGGCAGGCACTGAAAGAACTTCTAAATTTTGTGCCAAAAAGAAGAACGATGTCGCAATGGGTTCCCCATTAGCACCAACTTTGGCATCAATATTTAGGAAGTCGCTTGAGAATAAAATGAATGCATACCCTGGTGAAAAAAAAAGCCGTCACGCCGAGACGGAACTAAAATTACGTCCGAAATAAGTATTACTGCAGGTGCCCTTGTGCCATATTTTTTATAAAATCTTTTATCGATGATGTGTTTTCCTATTTGATAAATTCTTTAAAATTAAAATATCAATTATTTGTTGTTTGCATTTGTTGTTTTTATGATTTTGACAACTGCGCATAAAAATTTAGTTGAGAGTGCAAGTACTCCCGGAAAAATGGGGTGGGCTAGCGACGTTATATTACGTGTATTCAAAATCGCGTGCGCTGATTTTATTTTTATACAGTTTTATTTTATAATCAAATTTATGTTTATAATGTTGATTTAGTTTTAAATTAGTTTAAATAGTTAGTTTAATAATTAGTTTGATATTGTTTTTATTTTATTGGACTTTTTCAATCCAGACATTTCAATTGAGTAGTTTTTGTAATGGAATATGATAGCATTCAAATCCGTCATATAATGCTTTTTCAATTCCGCGAAGCATAGGAATCTAGGGAGATTTGTGTCATTTATGGAAATAGAGCATCGGCTGAGTGGATGTACCGAAAGTGGTCTTAGAGATTCCATGATGACAGTTTCGACCTGAGCGATGAGCCAAGAGAAAGAAGCACCTTGAAGTAGACCAAACAATCATATCTAAGCGCTTAAAAGAGCTCAGGAAGATTCGAAAATCTGGGAAATTGGTTCCTTGTAAGCTTATAGAGTTGAACATAAATGTTTGTTTTCCATCATCTTTATCCCTTTCTGCTAGACAAAAGAAAAAGATACCAGAGCTTCAAAAAGCTAGAAGACCTCCCAGATAGTGACAGGAGGTAAGTCGTGGGTCCTTATGAGAATCGTGTGTCTAAGAAACAGTAGCTAAGCAACCTACTTCCACTTCGAAACCCAGACTTCATAGGAAGAAACTGTTGTTGTGCGTTTGATGAGATATTAAGGTGATTTTGTATTATGAATTGTTCCTATTAGGCCAAACGTTAAAAGTCAATTGAGAAAAGGTAACATAGAAATTGAACGAACAAGATCATACACTGACATTAGGATGAGAAAGACAAATTTTTTTACCCGACAATGCACTGTCATGTGGCAAAGTTCAATCGCCCGATGATCGAGAAACTCGGTTGGGAAGTACTATCGTACCCAGCTTATAGTTCAAAACTTGCGTCACTCGAATTCCATCTGTTCCTGAGACTGAAGACCTTCATCAGAGACCAAAGCAGCAAAAAGCTAGAAGACTCCCAATATTCTATCGATGGGCATTTTGGTTTCTTAAATCCCGAATTATTTAGAAGAGACTATGGCACCCACAACCTACCAGATTAATGGGAGAAGGTCATAGCTGCAAATAGAGAATATTTTGAATAAATATAGCAGCTGTGTTATTTGATTCGTTTGACATACAAATTTGTATGAAAAATGCACAACCTTTTGCATACACCTAATATATTAATAAAAATTTTGAATTTTTTACAGATATTTTATGTAACAAAATATTTCAAATATACTAATTTGACATTTCAGGTATTTGATTTCGGCTGGAGTAAAATTGGATCATTTGAATGACCACATGCAACTACCAATTGATTTACTCAGCCAAGAAATTATTTCTCAAATTATAAAAACTGAAATGAATAAATTAAACATGGACCCAAATGAGATAAAGAACTATGAAAGGCGTCAATTGAATGAATGGATCCATCAATGGAGAATCACTGGGAAAACGAATCATTGGATCATAGATGAAGATAAAAATGTAACCATGTTACATTTTGTAGCTGCACGGAGATATTTTGATATTTTGAAAAAAATAACAAAGTGTCCTGACGTTGATTTGAATCCCACAGACATTTACGGAATGACACCAATGGATTATTTAAAAACTTATCGTCAGGAAGAACATGAATCAAATAATTCTGACGATTGTTGTACAATTCTTTAAGATGTGAATTATATTTTGAACAAAAATCGTTTTTACTTATTTTAAATATGAACTTTGGTTTTATTTATTTACTGAATTTTGAATTTTCAATAATTATTACAGTGTATTGTAGCAGTCGAGCTGCAATCATTGCTCTTGATTGTTACGTGGAGTATTTCTCGTTCTCTTGGGGGACTCAATGATCCGAAGTATGTTACTTCGGTGCTCACGTAACCTAGTCTTTTATTCAGTAGAGTCATAATATATATATATATATATATATATATATATATATATATATATATATATGGATCTTCTCGTTTTCAAAATATCAATTCCAAATATTAATATTTTTGACCTAAAGGTCTTCCAAAAGATCTCAAATTTTGGAGAACAAATAAACAAAGTTTGAATGAAAAAACGCAATTAATTATAATGGTTTATAAACAAAATAAGTTACAATGTTGGGAATTTTAAATTTAAATTTATAATATTTTGTAATATTATTATATTCAAGTCCTACCATTTCCTGTCAAAAAGACAATTCAAATCGATGAATCAATTATATCAATGATGGCCAAGGCATTTATCGGCAAGGATTTACTTACTACATATTAAGCCGTATATGAAATTATAACAAAATTGGCTGATAGAATGCGTAAAGCATTTAGGAGTTCAACACTGTTGATTCAGGATCTAAATGATTTACTGAATAACCAAAAAGAAGCAGATATAGCAAATGCCTTGTACAGCAAAGTCGGTACAGATGCCGCAATGATGCCGTCCGCTTTCGGGGTTGCATTATACTAGCAACCATCTCGCTCATTGGACGTCCGCTCCGAGCAACCATCCGCTTAATTGTCCTATGACTGCGTTCCAAGATGCCCTTACCACTCGGACGGTTCATAAATCTGAAGTGAACGTTGATACTGTAAGGGTGACCGTGCGTACAATTAAAATATAACAAAATCCAATAACTAAACTAATCAAAGGAAACTACCTCTTTGATTAATTTAGTTGTGTGATTAAAAAAAATATATATTCAAAACCAATGTTTAAACAAACAACTTTAATGTTAAACAAATAAGAAAAAATTGCAGACCACAAAATTCGTCAAAGTTTCAAACTAAAAAAATAATGTCACTTTAAGCCGTCCTGCTATCAAACACCTAGTCAAACCTTTGCCGAATATATTAGGTTGGTCGAAAAATAATGGCGGTTTTTGAGCCTGGAAATCGATGAAATCGATCGAAAACCGTAACAAGTCGTTTAATGTTTAAATTAACATCAATTTCGAATAATGATGATTTGGATGATTCCTACACAGAATTTCGTGAAATTTTTTTGTGAAAATACTATTTATTTGATTTCTATCACTTATTTACAAATTATATTTCTAAAAATCAATTTAGGTTAAATTTGCAAAATTTCGTTATAATCGGATTCCTAGTTTGTCGGTGAAGCTGAAATTTTACAATGATCATATATATGCTGATAAAATGAGAAATAATGGAGTTAAATTGAGTGAATCCGCATAAAGATGAGATAGCTCTGCATAGTCCGCATCAAGACGGTTCTGTTTGTATAACACCTTTGCCGAAAGGTGCTGGGAGCCGATTTAATTGACTGACTGTTAAATCAACACAGAATTCAAAAAAATTAATAATAAAGTATTGGGTGTACAACTAATTAATTTCGTATTTTTTGTTAAAAAAACCATTTATTTAAGTATAAAAGTGAAAAAATATTTTTTTCAAAATATTGTCCATCGGAAGCGGCAACTTTTTCCCATCTGTCAGTCAATTTATGGATTCCATCCCAAAAAAACTTCTCATCTTTTGCGCCGAGAAAGTCATCAAGCCATTTTTAATACCTTCAACATTGGTCAACCGTATTCTAGAAAGGTGATTCTGCATCGACCGAAACAAGTGGTAATCAGAAGGAGCTATGTCTGCGATATAAGGCGGGTGAGGTAGAATTTCCCATCCGGCATTTTCCAAATAATTTTTGACCGGTACTGCAACATGTGGCTGAGCATTGTCATGATGGAAAATCAATTTCTCGTGTCTGGTCGCCCATTCTGGCCGTTTTTCGGCTATTGCTTGCTTCAAACGTATCAATTGTTGCCTGTATAGCTCTCCCGTGATCGTCTGNCCCGATTTTAACAGCTCATAGTACAGCACACCCTTCTGATCCCACCAAATACAGAGCATTACCTTCAAACTATGAATATTCGGCTTTGGTGTCGATTTGGCTGGTTGGCCTGGCTTCACATATGATCTTTTACGCTTTGAGTTGTCGTAATGAATCCACTTTTCATCGCCAGTGACAATACAATGTAAAAACGGTTTCTTTTTGTGGCGATTAAGCAGCATTTCAGACATGCAAAATCTTCTCTCAACGTCTCTCGGCTTCAATTCGTGTGGCACCCAATTTCCTTGTTTGTGAATGTATCCGGCTGCTTTTAAACGTTTAAAAATAGCTTGTTGAGTGACTTCCAATGTTTTTCCAAGTTCTTCTTGAGTTTGACATGGATCTTGATCGAGTAATGCCTCCAATTCTTTGTCTTCAAACTTTTTTGATGAAACTGATCGCTCTTTGTCTTCTGTGTCAAAATCGCCACTTTTAAATCGTGTAAACCACTGCTGACATACTCTAACCTCTGGAGCATATTCAGGATAAGCTTCTGAGAGTAAACGATGAGCTTCTGTTGCACTTTTCCTTAAATTAAAGAACAAAAGCAAACCTCCCCGCAAATGCTGTTTTGTTGGAACGTAATTTGACATTTTGACTGTAATAAAAAAAAATTTGTGTTTACTAAAATTCAATAAAATTTATTGACTACATAAATAGATATGAGGTTAGTAACAAATTCGAAATGAGGTAACAAATACGAAATTAATTAGTTGTACACTTAATATAATAGTTACGATTTAAAAATTAAAACAGAAACTTTCAGTCGAAAATTCAGCTCCTTCGTCATATATGACGGTTCTTTTCTAGTTAATATTATATTATGAATTTTATTTACAATATAAAGAGAAATACAATCTATCAATAATTTGTTTAAATTGAACTTCTATATTGTGTTTAAAATATATTTTTAATTTGATGGCTCAATGGTACACTTAATCTTCCATTTAACTACTACTATACACACACATTCGCGATTTACTCGTTTACTACATTACAAAAATGGTGTATGTATAAGTGTCGGCATACATATGATTATTTTTTATACACACTTGTCAGAATGTATGTCTATTTGTAAATTGCATGTGTGAGACAACGTGTACGTGTGCCAAGTCCATGTTGATAAAAATGTTCGATTGTTAACAAAATCAATTGTCATATTTATTAAGAATTAATATTTTTACTTATATTATTAAATTTGTTTTATTGAACTGGAATTTTCTATTGAAACAAAAATTAATTATTTATGAATAAATGTATTTCGAAAGTCGAAACAGACGAAGAAAGAGAAAAAAGAGAAAAATTAGAAACGATTAAACGAATAAATCGACAAATCGAAAAGGAATTAACGTTAGACAAAAAGAAAACATGTTTGAAGATTTTATTATTGGGTTAGTTTGTTTTTTTGAAATTTGTTTATATATTCATTTTCTTTTTATTTTGCTTAACTTTTTTTTGAAAAATTGATGACAATTTGTTATTTAATCTATCGGATTATGTTACATTAAATTCACCGATTAATATTATTTTATGGATAAACATTTTCATGACATAAATACCTCGTTTAAAATTCAAATGAAATGTAAATACGATTCGCAATTTTCATATTATTTATTAAAATTTTAATGAAATTAATTTGCATTTAATTTGTCAATAAATAATTCAAATATCTTGTTGATCCAAATTTACAAATTTTAAAATCAATCTAACACCAACTTTGAGTTTTAAATTATAAAAATCGATTGGTAAATTATCTTAATAAACTCATAATAAACTAGTCAATCAAAAAATATTTTATATCCATGGACAGAACTCAACTTGGCCGACAGAATTTTTTGGCTACCTTTTGTAGAAGGGAAAACTTTAATCCATTTATTATCTTATTAGTAACTATTTAAATCTTTTGTAGAAGTGAAAATTTTATACAAAAATTTTTTACAACTCCATTTTGCAATTAAATAGTTTCTAATAAAATAAATTTATTATAAAGCATGGAAGGTAAAAACCAAAACATTTCTATTTAACACAGTTTAAACATTTACGGATATTCGTAAAACGTTTTTTTACAAAATTTTTTTTTGATTTACTAGTTTGATCTAATTTTCACATAGTCATTTATTGTCATCGAGAATGAGTAAATGTGCAATGTTTAAAGAAAATTGATTGAGTAAAAGGCCTTCAAACAAAGTTTCTAAATTCCATGGATATATACATATATATATATACATTGTAAGATAAAATCTATATAATAGGGATAAAAACAAGACGACGCGTTTCGAGATAATAAAAATCCCATCATCAGGTCACAAAATGTACCAAGCAGGTACACTATATGGAAACTTGCCGAAAATAAATAAAATTTATCCAATAAATTATTGGATGAAAATAACTTTATTTCACTTTTCCTTAAAATTAAGAAAAATGCACTAAATGCAATCAATCTCATTCTCGCAAACCAACCATTGGTGGCTATCAATTGCCATTTGAGAAAACGATATGTTTTCTCTATCGTTCCGTACTTTACAAGGTAACGGAGACATATGATAAAGATGACAACTAACAGCACACCAAAAGCTAGTCTTTGAGATGAAACTTCTCACAATCAATACAATCAACTCAATTTTAACCTTCCCATCAAACTCAAAACAATCCGAAATCTCATCGATGCAATTTATCATTTAATTTTTTAAGTTTTCAGTTTGATTTCAATTCAAAACAATTTTTAAAACCATTTAAATTTTGATGAGCGAACTAAATTAATTACCCCCTCATACTTCAAATTATTATTTTGTTTCATGGCATGACCGATAGGTAATTTCTTCCTCGGCGGGGGTTTATTATTCCTTCATTCCTAGATCTCGGTGTTAGTTTTTTATTTCCCAGTGTTTTCCATTTGTTTTCTCTTTTAGTGTTTATTGAATTATATGAGACACATATCAAGTACATTTTATTTGATTTAATTTGATTGACACATTGGAATCGTTTCCTCTACCTAATTACAATAAAATCCTTGTGTAGAAGATACGAATATTTATAACTCAGCCTTAATCAAAATACAAATTTATTAATTGCTTGATTTGACCATTCTGAAAAAATTAACATTAGATAATTGGTGATTTTTATATATTCGTTCTGTGTTATAAGTGAAAAAAAGACAGATATGGCATCATATATTCACTTAGTCAGCAGTGTTAAATACTTCTACTTGTGCATTCTTTTCTTTTTATCATATATTGTCGCTTTTAGGTTTTCAATGTAAACTGAGAAATATTGTACAAAATTCTTTTACTGAAATTTCTTCAACTGTTTGTAACACATATTACCAGGATTAAATGATTTTTATCAATTGTATTAAACTTTTTTTTTCTATTTAGTGGCATTCAGGATAGCTGTTAGTTTCTCGACATCATCCATGTTAGCTTATATCAATCTCGATAATTCTTTTTTACCAAACCTTTCCTCTACTAGGTTTTTAACACATTTGCTTTTTTTCATATTATAAAGTTTTTTCATTGAATACAGGATGGAATTTTTCTTGAAAACGCAGTATTTAGTTTCTCCTCACATGCCTCACTTGGTGCAGTGTTTCGCATTTTATTATTGTATCCTGGGTCATGTACATTTGTATTGTGTCACTAGTAAGATTATCCTCTCATCTGAAAATGTAATTTAGCATCATATCCATCAAAATATAAATGTTTGCAGTTGCATAGTGAGAACTAACCATATTTAGAACATTAATATTTTATATTAATATCAAACTTTTTATTGTTCTATGGACTATTTTTAACAAAACTTTCCTAACCAATCTTCCTTATTTGATTGATAAAATTAATATCTTTTCAAAACTATTTGTTCGAACAAATATTCACATTATGATTTCTTTTATTAATTACATAAATTATTTATAAAAATTAGTTATTATGCTTAGGCTGTCCCAAAAGTCCTCAGGTGACCTTTAAAAACACATTAATATTTTACCAAATTTAACCAAATTTGGACTGAATATTATTCAGACTGTCATAAATACTGTGTAAAAAATTCAAAGCATAAAATTTGAAACTTACCAAAAAAAATAATATTATTAACCAACAAAAAAAAATAGATGCAGCGAATTTAAAAATTTATTAAAAAAATATTTAAAAAATTTCTTAAGCAACAACATATTCACCATTGTTGTCAATAACCAACTGACAATGGTTAAAAACTTTATCTAGTTGATTTTTTAATGTTTCTGTAGATAAAGAATTAAAAAAGAATTTACAAGCTTCTTCAATTTCTTCATGTGATTTGAAAACATGATTTTTAAAACTTTTCTTAATTTTTGAAATATTAGTGATATATTTCATGATTTTGAAAAAACATGAGAAAACATGATTTTTAAAACTTTTCTTCATTTTTGAAAACAAGAATCTGTCACACAGATTAAAATTTGGACTATAGGGCGATTGATAAATTTTTTTCAATTTTTCTTCTTTCAAAAAAAAAGAGTTGTTTCTTTGCTAGAATGAAGTCTTGCATTATCATGTCACCATTTAAGTTCCTTTAGCTGGATGCTGTTAGATCTAAGTGTCCGCCATTTTTCACCGGTGTCATGAACAAAGTTCACATACACCTCGGAATCAATCTTGGTACCATATGGCAGTGCTTTTACATTAAAACGTTTGTTGCAGGTAAAAGTTACGAAAACAAGAGATGTTTTATAAGTCATTGGCGATGGCTTTATCACTATTGGTGGAACAGCATTAGAAGGAATCCAAACTTTATGATATTTCTTTCCTCTACCTTGGAAAAAGACTCATGTCTCATCCTCGATCGCTATGTTGGAATATGCTTCATCATCCATCTGTGAAATTACATGGTGTATATGCTTTGAAGTTTTAATGCGTTGCTGGTTTTTACCAGCAGAAAATTCGTTAGGGACCCAAACAGAGCAAACTTTTTTGTAATGAAGTTTTTCACGAAAAATTTTGTGGACTGTATTTTTGCCTAAAGAAAGTTCATTTTCAATATAACGCAAAGACGCATTTGGAGCTTCATCAATCATTTCTTTGACTGCTTTAATCGTTTCATCGTCTATTAATGACGGCCTGCCACTTCTTGATGAATCATGGAAGGACGTCCGTTTTTCTTTTTTAAAATCAGTCAACCATTGTTGAATAGTTTTCAGTGCTGGGTGATTTGCGTCTTCCCATGCCTGCTGAAGTTGCTGAAGAATTTCTGAAGCAGAGAATCCTCTTTCACTTTGAGTTAGAACAAAAAAACGTTGGCAACATTTATTTGGTTCCATTGTTAAAAACCGCTTGATTTGAATTCGCTGTACTTTTAAAATTTCAATACTTTAATAAAACAAAATTTTAC
>MQRK01177529.1:669-11695 GCA_001938485.1 Girardia tigrina
ATATATATATATATATATATATATATATAATTTAATTTGTCTATAATCGATGTTAAAAAAATTTTAATTGAAAACGAAAAAAAGCAATTATTTTGTAAATTAACGTACCGATTATTTGATTAGAAAATGAACCACATAATAAATAATTAAAAATAAAGTAAATGAAATAAAATTATATACAAACAAATTAATAAAATAAATATCATAAAAAGTTTTTAAAAAATATAATAATTAAGTTTAAATTCAAAGTAATGGGACTAAGCTTTCTTTGTTTTTCGTTTTTTTATGAATTGTGTCATTGCTAGTTTCAGGTAAACATTATTTATGGGCAAATCAGCAGAGTATGATAACTTGATTAAATGATTGGAATGTAAGTGATTATATGAACATTAGGATTATGTATTTTTAATGTTTGCATAAGTATATGTATTTGTTTGAATGTGTTTTGATAATTGTGAGTGTTTGATACAAGTTCGTTTTAGTCACAATTCAAAAGATTAAAAAATTATAATTCAAGGCAAGATGTTTCTATCTTTGCCATATACATTTTCTGGACTCGGGTTATCCACATTTTGTACAATATTCCTGTATTAAAAACAACGTTTTGGAATTTTAGGATCCGAAAATATTGGTTTGAAATAGTAATCAGTGTTGAAATATTCAAAACATATTTCTAGCCAAACTTCGTGGTTCGAGATTTCATTGGGATTTCATCGTCGGATCGCACCAAAAATATACTAAAATGCTTCCTTTTACCGGTCGGTTTTTTTACAACCACATCTGTATTGATCTTACAATCTGTTTGAGTTGTGGACCCAACATCTCGACTCGAAGAACATGTGATCGATTCACAAATTAAATATAACAACCTGCAACGTCCTATCGATTATGAAACCTCATTTAAAATGGGACTCTGATTTGCAAAGAAAACCGACAGAATTTCTTCCCCGGAAATTTCAGTCGATCTCCCTTGTCTTTGCAGGTTAGCCTAAAACAAAATTAATAACACTCAAAGCGTGTTAATATATAAATAATATATGAATAATATAGTGTGAATTATTGATCTTTATTTCGACAATAAGCTTTCAAGGGTTAGGTAAAAATTCAAAACGTTTCTGTATGAAGCTGTTTAATTAAAACCAGTACCAACATTTACATATTATTTATTTTTAAAATATTTATTATGACCCATGATTTTATATTAACGTAACACATGTGCAACTCTGCTTTTTAGACAGTATATTTAGGGATGGGATTTAGCTTAGAGGATATCTTAGGGCAATAAAAACTGTGTGGATTTGTTAATAAAACATATATATATATAATTTGTATAATAATATGCTTTACAAAAATACTATTGCAATAAAATTAACATCAAATTTTAACTATAAAAATGTTATCTTTGACAGAAAGATGTGGTAACCCCTAATTTCGGAAGATCCCAAGGCGATCACTTCCATCGTTTCTTCATTAATCCCAACTTGTATTTACTATTCTCAACACAAAATTTTTGAACACCCTAAAGATATATTATAATTCAGGAATGAGAACGAGAGTCAGTAACATTTTACATGCAATGTTCAACATGTAACTTGTGAACGCTAACTGAACATTGAAACAATAATAAATTTACATATCGTTTTATTTTAAAGATTGTAGTTGTTAAAAAAAGAACATATTTTAAAAGAGAATTGAAAGAAATGTTTTAATTTAAAAAATAAATCGATAAAAAATTTTATTACCATGAAAACCTTTAAATCTTTTTTTTCTTTTTCCTTCGCTAATCTTCGTCATCCGAGCGACTAAATTAAAATAAAGTATATTTTATTTTATATCTATATCCACTTAATTTGCTTTATTATTTCTTCGCTTTATTTACTTTCCCTTTCAAATCCTCTGTGTTTATTTAAAGGAGATCTCGACATAAGAACATCGATGTCTCACTCTACATCTAAGATTACTTCAATACATTCTCATAAATTGATTTATATATATTTAAAATTTTCTCCCATATTGTTATATTATGTTTTTATAGAAAAAAGATTATTATTTACATTAAAATAATGTGAAGTAGAGATAGAGATTTTCTGGTATTCACGGAGGGGGATTCACTGACTTAATTCGACTATAGGGCATTAGTATAAATATTATTTTAAATATTGGTAAGTTAGAGTAGGGTAAAACTGTTTTTTCAAATAATTCAAACCTTAAAAGTGTGTTTTAATTTTATGTATTTTTAAACGAATATTACGGAAAATAAACACAAAAAACAAATATAATAACAGTACGTCAACAAAAGATTTACAATTAACTTTTAAAATTTATGAATTCATTACATCTAAATGTTACTTTTACAGTTGAAAATGAAACGAAGGGAGTCTTACCTCTTCTGGATCTTTTGGTTGAAAGAAAATCTCTAAGTTACGAGACTGGAATTTAGAGAAAGCAAACTGATACAGATTTATATATTTCACCGGATAGATTTTGTGAGCCCAAGTATAAAAGAAATATGATGAAAGAAATATGATATAAAAGAAATATGATATCGATCAGACATCAAGTTGGTAGAAAGTGTTAATAAACTAATGTCTTTGTAAAATCAGAATGGTTATTTTAAATCCTTTCTTGAAAAATTAATAAACTAAACAGTGTAGAAAATAATTCTGAAAGATAGTTCAAAAAATGAGAGTTTTGCTTCTCTTGGTTGGTCTAAGATAGAAATCGAAGTATCAATAAATATTAATAATATTCCTAAATATTGCTGAATTGTGCCTTATTCTGAAGGATTTTAAAACTTTAAAAATTCATTGTTAAAAGCAACTAACAATGAATTAAATTTAAAAAATTATATCACAATCTCATAAAATTCAAAATATGTTCAGTAATAGCTCTATTACAGATTTAACACTTTGTATTGATATTGTTTTGAATATAAATGTAATGGGTGCGATGCCACATGTATTGGAGAGACTGCCCGTCATCTCAGTAATTGAATTCAAGAACATGGTCGAAAAGTGAGTAAGAGTAATATCGCAGAACATAGGAAAAAATGTAAATGTGATATTAATATTGATAATTTCAAGATTTGTGTAAGCATTTTTATAATTTTTTAGAGAGTGTTGTGTGACGTATTGTTAATTAGGTCACGTTGCCCTAAAATCAATGTTCAATCGGCAGTCTCAACCTGTTTATTTAGAATCGATTACAAAATCGTCATTTTTGTATTTATATATAGATGAATAAATTATTAACCAGTGACCTAAAGATGTCGGTTGATCCGTCGAAATATATATTTTTAATGGATGAATTTCTTCCTCATAATTAACTTAAGATTTGTTATTTTAGTAATAATTTTAAAACTTTTGAAACTTGAGAGTAGTTATATAATCAAAGTAACTGTTTATGCACATTCTTAATTTCAAAGAAACTATAAATAAAATATGAATGTAATTAAACGAGAACAATAACATAAAAAATTTTAGAAGGAAATCTCATCAAATTAAAATGTATGCAAAAGTTTGTGCCGTTATTATACAAATTTTTATGTTAAAAAATCACATAAAACAGCTACAACACTTATTCAAAATAGTCACTATTGCAGCAATAACTTTCTCATTGATCTGGAAAATCATAGATGCCCTTTCTGAATAATTCGTAACTTTTGGAGCCAAAATACCAATCGATAGAAAGTGTATTTTTTAGTTATATAAGCTGCAGCAAGTATTAGCTGCACTATTTGCGTTGATGACATATGTAAAGCAATGCCTATGTAGTCATTCTGGATAATGGATGATCAAATGGATGAGGTTCGCGTCAATCTAGACACTTTTGCTGTTATTTTTGGCACAAAAAAACTTCCAAAGAGTTGCATTCCTGAATCAAAGGTTGTTATTGTGGCTAATAGATCTGGTTGGTTGAATTATGAAACTCTTGAGATATGGCTCAAGAAAGTATGGGAGAGTCAAATTACATTGCCTCCAAAGACACCATGGAACCAGGATCCAAAAGTATCAACATTGCTTTTATTTGATATGCATCGCTTACATCTTGTCACTACTACACTTGGTAAAATTAAGAAAGAATCCAAAGTAGCTTTCATACCTGCCGGATTGATATCAAAGGTGCAGCCATTAAATCTTACTGTTAACCGTTCGTTCAAGTCAAAATTGTTCAAGAAGTTGGAGGATATGATCATTAAAGATTGTGAGAACATTAAACATACTAAGTCCGGAAATATGAAAGCAGCTGACTGGGATACCATGTTCGAGTGCATTGTCTCCTTTTGCGAAGAGGTTAACCTTTTCACCATTTTGAATGGTTTTCGTGTATCATTTGGTGAAGACGACGATGTTCTTGAAATTGAAGAAAATCTAGTGAATGTGAACGAGTCCGATCAAAACATTGCAGTTTTTTCATGACCTTGTAAAATTACTAGGAAATTTCACTTTTATTGATGGTTTTTTGAGGAGCGTGATGTTAAAAATTGAAATAAATAAATAATTTTATCTTCAATGTCAATTATTTTTTTAGTATTATAAGCTGTGCATTATATTAGCTGCAATTCAAAAATATTGCCTTTATGTATGTATTAGCTGCAGCTTATGATCGGGATTTTACAGTAGTTTTTATTACGCAAAAAAAGTGAAGATAAAAAAGTATTAATAAATAATAATATTATTAATAAATGTAATAGTAATTTACTCTTCTACAAAAGATAACAAAGAAATTCTCTTGGTCCAATAGAGTTCTGCCAGCATGAAAAATGGATATAAATTTTTTTTCGATTTACTAATTAATTTAATATCACTGTAAAATTTCAAATGAAGAAATTATTTTTTTTAATTTTTAAATAAATAATAGGATTATATTTAAAGACTTAAATTATATAAGACTTAAATTATATTTAAAGACTTTTAAGTGTCAAATTGATTAAGACGACCAGATAAAAATTATTATTCTGTTTGAACTAATTCTTTGAAAGAAACTTATACTATGGATTGTCTCAAAGATGATCCAAATTGTATTTTTAATAAAAAATCATGATAAATGCAAGGGTTCTCTTAACAAAGATAAATATGTAGTTTATGTGTCACCAATAGGTGTACAATATCTGGTTTTTACTGATGTTATCATAGATATATTCACATTTAAAAGAACGTAAATGAAAACATATATTTTTATATCAAGACAATCCATATAGTAAAAGTCTTTTTCCAACAGGAAAATGAACATTAGCATAAAGTGTTTGGTTCGATATCACAAATTGAATTCATAATACTAAAATTTATTGCTATTTAAATTTCCTATTTTTTAACAAATTGTCTGAAGGATCTGTGAAGGATCTTTTACCGAAATCAATTATAAATAAATATTAAATATAAATACAGATATTTAACTTGATACTTTTAAAATAAATTTTAAAATCGAAGGTATTGAAATTTTCATCCTTTAATAATTTTGTACAAAAACCTTTTTTAAACATTGATTCTATTTTATATTGTATTAAAAGTCTTTCGGTTCGGAATTTACATATGTATTTAATTCTTAATATTTATTATTTCATTTAAGGTTATTTTAATAAAATTTAAACAAAGATTTACATTTAGGTTTATTTAAAATTTATATTACTTTAAAATTAATTTAACTGTTTTATTTTATTTGTAAAACATTTTATTTTAGGTTGAGATTTGTTATTTCATAATAAATTATTTAAACCTTAATTTAAAGTCATACAATTTTTAATATTTAATTTTCAATATTTTGAAACTTTTATTGTTTTTATATTAAACGAGTTTACCAAATTCTTCACATAAATTTAATATATGTGATGGATTTTTTTAGGTACAATAAAATAAATGTATCTGGTTGGCCATCACAGTCAACATATATAAATTCAATTCAGGATCTATGGAATCATACACAAAGGGAAGATGAAAATGTGACACCAGTATGTCTTAAAGCCCTGAGCTATGTAAAAATATCTTGTTCTCGGTATTCCCAAGAAGTTTGAAGAGATTGCTTAAGTGAAAATTTTCCATTTGAGTTTGTATATCAAAGTTCACAGCCGTTTGTCGTGAAATTTACTAAACTGAATTAAAAGTCTTAGAATGTATAAAAAAATATATAATGGTACAAAAAATAACACACGACATAAAAAATAAACAAAAGAAAGAAACAGCGTAACAATAAATCTGTCCCCCTGGTAAAATGATGTGATTGGAATTTAATAAATTGTAATTACAAATTACAGTACTGTAGAATTATACAATTAAAAAACTGATCATAACATTTTGTAAAATATATAATTTTATATTAAAATATTTTTGATTAAGAAAGTAAACAGTTGCTTTTTTTTAAAAAAAGTACCAATTTTTTGTTATATAGTATGTCTATAAATAATATATATATGTGTATATAAATATTTTTGAAGAATTATTTTCAGGCTGTTAGAAGAAATCAAAATTATTATTTTAAATTACCAACCCGAAAACTGAATTCCAAATAACATTTCCTTAAAGAAAATAGAAGACGTTTTTTTTACTTTAAACCAGACAAATGAATTTTTAGATTCTGATTAAATTTGACATATTTTAGTACTTCTTGATGTCAGTTTTGACGGCGGTGTCATTCAAAAATGTCAAAATTGCTTTTGCAGCTTTTTACAATTTAAAATTCATTTTTATTAAAATATATTCTTAAATATAAAAATAAACACGTATCATTAAAGATAAATAAATTTAGATAAAATTTCAAAAATATCGAAAACGCATCGTTTTTGAAGTTAGTATTCTTTACTAAGGTAGCTTAATAAACATTTTTGTATCCTAAAAGTTTTTTTAGCTACACAAGCTAGTACTCATTACCAGAGTACCATATTTCTCCAAATATAAGATATCCCCCGTATAAGACCTAGTCCAGAATTTAAAAACTTTTTTTTGGGAATATTAATATAAGACAAGAAGAAAATATGCTTGTATAAGACCTACTGGTATTTTTCCATCAAAATTAATATAAGACAGTGTCTTATATTTCGAGAAACCCAGTAGTACCTTATTAAGGAATAAAATTTAATTCTTTAATTAGTCATCATATCAGGTAAAAAACTTTTACACTGGGATTGAAGCTAAATACAATCGACTTTTCCAGAAGAACATCAAATACTAAAAAAATCTGATAAGATACTACTGTTAGGGTGACCATGCGTACAATTAAAATATATCAAAATCTAATAACTAAATTAATAAAAAAAACTAATTCTTTGATTAATTTAGTTTTGTGATTAAAAAAATATATTCAAAACAAATGTTCAAACAATAAACTTTAATGTTAAATCAAGAAATAATTTCAGACAAAAAATACGCCAACGTTTCAAACTAAAAGAAATAATGTAACTTTATACTGTACTGCTATCAACGCGTACTCCAACCACAGCCGAATATACGATCAAATTATTTTGACTACTTGATGATTCGTGTAAGATAGATACCAATTGACAGAGAACCAAATTTAAAAAAAATTTAAAAAATAAAATCTAAAAGTAAATAAAAAAATAAACAAAAAAAGAAACAGCGTAACAATAAATCAGTCCCCCTGGTAAAATGATGTGATTGGAATTTAATAAATTGGAATTACAAAAATTGTAAAAAAGATTAAATAATCCCAAAATGAAGGAATATAAGTTAAATTAAATTAAATTATATTAAACTTAAATATGGGCCTCCACAACTACATTCAAATGCGATTTTAGTGTAATCTGTGAGGGATATTTTAAATTGTTTGAATGTGTAAATGTATGGATGCTGTATGTTGATTTAAGTATGTTGAATTTAGAATGGTGATTCTCGAACCCAGATGGAAATTGGTATTTTTTATTAAATTTAAAGGATTGACTATTCGAACATAAAATAATCATTTGATAAGTTCATATTTTTAATTTCACAATTAAAATTAAGTTTAATATTTTTTAGTAAAATTTAAATTAAAATACATTTTTAATAATTTGATGACATTTTTATCATTTAGGGATTTATTGAGAAATGGTAAAAATTATTATTTTTTTTATTAATATTTTTTATATGTTAAATATTTAAAAAAATAACTAGGAAAAATTGTTCGAATAATCATGATTAAAAAAAGAAATAAGAAAACCAATTAGAACGATGACAAACGATGAAAGACTTTCTGAGAGTTGCAATGACTCTAACTGTAATTGCAATAAAAATTCAAATAAGACTTGTCTAAGTGTTCTTAATTTGTTTTTTTATTAATTTCAACCTTTTAAAAACCATTTTCAGAAAAGAATGATAATAAAAAGAAAGATTTATGAAGTGTAGTTAGTAATCATGAAGTAAGTATGCAATCAGTAAATCATTTTAACATTTCCAATAAAGTTTTATAGTGTCCAGTTAGAAAGATTGAATTAGGGTTTATAGATTTAAAACCTTACTCTTCAGACGTCACTCTGACCTAAGAATTCTTAAATATTGCCTTATAATGTTTTCTATACCAAGCGACATTAATAAATCTTTAATTGCGGCTTTGTACCGGAATATAGATAACTTTATAGAGATAACTTTCTTTTCAATTAAAACGGGATAATTACCTGTATCTCTCTAAACAAGATTCAAACTAAATTTATTGGTTCGGGAATGATACATGAAGCATTACATATTTGATCCTAAAATGGACATCAAAATGGTACTTTCCACAACTTTATTGGTTTTTCATATCATTAGTTACTTAAAACCTTAAAAAATAGAGCTCGACAATCTTTCTTTATAATCTTTCTTTAATTACGGTTTTAATTAATGGTTATGGTCTTTTCTTGTAGAGGGATATCTCTTCAACCGTGGTACCAGATTAATATTAAAAAAATTTTAAAATTCCGATTGTTCTAACAGAATATCAAATTTGAAATTAAAACTAAATTTATTAATAAGATTTAATTTTTATAAATATGAAAATAAATTTTTTTAATTAAGAACGATGAAAACTTATAAAGGTTTTGTTGAGAATTTCATTAAAGATAAATCAAATTGTGGTATCAAAAAGTGTAGACTAAACCATGTTGATGCATTTCTTACTTCTTTAACACATAAAATTATAAATAACCTGCTGAACAATTGACATACGGTCAATTCCAGCAAGTTTTGACCAAAATACGCTGTATTATTTTGATTATTATTAAATTCATTTTTAAAATCTAACGCATCCTGTTTTTTATATTAAAAAAATTATAACTCCAATGTTGTAATACATCTATCAATTAAATATATAAATAAAATCCCAATTAAATTATTAATAAGTAAAATTAACGTGCAGTATAGTCTTTCCTTATATGGGGTGACCTATCCTGTTAATTATGTTCTAATAAATCTAAATGTACTTTAACCAGAGTTAAAAGAGGTATTGTAGTGATTTCTCTATTTTAAAGTATTTATCATTTTAAGTATTTATATTTCTTTTTGTGATATGGCAATTTCAGATAAATGAGTAGTTGCAAATTACGAAATATAGTTACTGCTATTTTAACCTTCCCGTACCCATGGTGGTAAAAATGACACCTTGTTAATTCGTGCAAAATTTGCTTTATATTATCTTATCATCAACATATCTTATTACCTTATCTTATTATCTACATACTCATAGGCGTACCTATTTGTAATGACGTTGATTTGAGACGTTAACATTAACTAAGATAATTTAAAGCCAATTTGGCACGAATTAACAAAGTTTCATTTTACCACCATGGATACGGGACGTTTAAGTAGTATTTTTGTACAGAATATAATGGAACTAGATTAACGACAATAAATGTATTTGATTTTCACACTGCGTTCAACAAACAAACACTAAACATAACTGTCGTTCATATTTACAATTTACTACAAGTATTATCCTGTCATCATGCTGAAGTTCATTCTCATTTGAATTATTTTGTCTTGTCTTATGTATAGAAGTGCGAATAATATGTGGTACGTTCAATAAATATCCACTGTGATAAAGAAAACGAATTTTAAAAAAGGATCATTTTTATAACACAACAAGCTCTTACTTAATAGAATTCTCTTACGATAAAATCGAGGAAAACCTTAAAAGGTCTTCAGGAACTCCCTCATCTGCTCAGAAAAATTCATGTGATAGCACATCTTCGGGTAAACTATATTCTTTTGGGTCGTTGAACAGTTACTCTCACGAGTCCAATGCTAACAGTCCTTCTTCACTTAAAACTCTATACAGAAATTCGAGTAAATTTCTTTCTGGATCTCAGTATAATGTGGAGGCATGGTTTTCGCAACATTGTCTTTGATTCAAATTTGATGCCTTCCATATGCTTTTTTAGGTGTCTGAAGAGGTAAAAATCGTTTGATGTAAAATCTGGGTTGTTGTAGCCCGAGAAATTTTTGTTGTGTGTAGTGGAACATCGTCGAAGACAAACCATTATTGCATGTTCTTCTTTTTTTGCCTCTTTGTTCTGGTCACGAATTAGTTGTAATAGGTAGCGTTGATAGTAATCCCTTTATCCTCAAAATTCATGACAAATACACCTCTGTGATCCCATAAAATGAAAATCATCATCTCTTTTCGATGACTTGCCCATGCTAAATTAAATTTGTAATTAATTAAATTCGTTAATTATTCAAACTCCACTCAGAGCGTTTTCGCATCATGTCACCAGTCAATAAGCGGAATACTAATCTGAAGCGCAGTTTACTGATATCCATATATTTTATTTGAAGAAGGCTGTATTAACACTGATTTTGAGCTTCGGTGACAAGATTTTCATGGTGATTCAACGCTATTTTTTGAACATCTCCAATTCTTCAACAACTGTGTCAAAATATTTTTTGACCGACCTGTTATTTCCTGATTAACGACAGAAGTACGACCACTGTTAAACTTGTTATGGTTCTGAAAAAATACATGTGAACACTTTTGAAAAAATTTTATATAGGAAATTTTTAAATAATTCTTTTAGTAAAATTATTAACTTCAAATAAAATAATATTTAGTCTAACAAAACTTG
>MQRK01177532.1:7253-28492 GCA_001938485.1 Girardia tigrina
TAGAGTTAATTATTTGTGATGCAAAAAACAGTTTGTTTAAGTGTACTAATGTTTGGCAGAAATATTGAAAGCGAGTTTTTTTGATTTAATAAAAATTATATTTTCGTTGTCGCTACAAAGAATTTGACATGGCGATAATAATTCCCATATCTTTGTATTCTTCCATTACCGCTACAGCTCGAATTTCGTCTTCTAAATTCTGCCTTTGCTGATGAGACAAAGGCAGTATGTCAGGATAATTTGTGATCTCTGTTCTTAGATCCAGCTTTAGCTTGGCAATGAAAGCCTCAATCGGATTGAGGAATGGCGAATAGAGTGGCCATATAATAATCTGATAAAGATGTGATATTGAAATGAATTTTGGCACTTTCATGGATTAGATAATATGGAGTTCTTGACAAAGTGCTGGATAGTTCGCTGATAAACGACTGATATTTGGCATGATCTACATTACCGCTGTATAATTTAAACAGCTGTGGACCATGTTTTCCTATCACCATAATCAATGACATATTTTTGTCCCTATTTGTGGGAACAGCTACATTAACTGGCAATCCTTGCTGTGATCGTCCATATTACCTGCTACTCCATAAATTGAAGCCGATTTCGACAATGAAGATACCTTCACATAATCTGATCGAAGGACCTTGATTCGATCGGAATTCCTTTCTCTTTCCCTTTTCACAGAGATTAATTTTCCAGTCAAAAATCTGGAAATTGTTGATTCAGATATATTCAATTCTTTTGTTTCCTAAATATATCTCTTCATTTCTGTTAACATGGATTGCGGTCTTTCTTCCACGCATTGAAAGATATGTTGGCCCATTTCTTCGTCAATAATAGGTTTTTTGTGGGCTGCATATTGTCCCATCTAAATGATGCCACTTTTTTATATTTGTATTTAATATTTCTAGCCGCTGATTGAGCAATATCTAACTGTCTGGCCAAAGTTAGAAAATCCTCTGACAAAAGAAATGCTCTTATAAGCCTTTTTTATGAACCTTTGCTATAATGTAATTAAATAATCATTTATATTTAAAATTAACTAAAGATTGTGATTTTCGACTAATACTTTCGCGGTATGGCTCCGTCTTTTTACTGTCCTCAGACATACCACTAAATATTTTAAATAAAAAATCATAATTTTAATTAAAATACCTGATGTCATGATAATTAGCACTGCAAATGAGGAGAAATTGAAAATTTGTCGTCATTTTTTAAATTTGAAAATAACAATGTTAAAATCTGGATGTTATTCTTAAAAGTTGGCAAATCGAGCGTGTATTGTCATGTGTATCGTGTGTGTCAGGAGTAAGGATTTTTTTCATATTAAATACAACTCTTATATGCTGTGAGCTGTTTTTAAAATCTGTTTTTTCATATGTAAGGATAAATAATTATATGATATTTATATTATCTTTATTATACTAAATATATTACAATAATGGATCCAAAATATTCAAATTAATCTCTTGAATTTGTTTAAATAATATTAACAACTCGTGTAATTTTTAAATCACAAATATATATTTTCTGTTTTGTTAATTATTATGGAATCCTCTTACATCATATTTTCTTAGTTTTAATTGGCTGTTATTTTTAGATTGGAATTTACAATATAAAATTTACTATCGAAACCTGAAATATCACTATTAATTGCAAGCGACTGTATTTCCTATCAATCACAAAATATGAATTCTCAATTATTCGAGAATATATTAATTTTCCTGACAGATATCCAAGGAAACCACTGATATTTATTAAATATTTCCACTTTCAATGAGTTTAAGGGTTCTCAAATTTATTGACAAAAATTGTTTTATGGAATAAAAAACTATCCTGAAATAAAAATGCATAGCATCAATGTCAGATATAGTAACACTTGAAGAAATATATATTTATCCAGTAGAAGAATCTCATTTCGTCCTTTTGAATGTTATGTCTATTTATATTCATAAAACTTCCCTAATTTAAATTGATGATGACCAATTTGTATGTCAATAATTTTATTGTTATCCAGTATTTGAAATCGTTTTAAATTCATTGGTATTTTCTTATTTTAGTATTTTTTAACGAAGTCTTTTGAATTCAATTGTTATTTAGTCACCAGTTTATGTGCAAACAATGCTTCAAAAAGGATCGTATCTACTTTACTGCTACGAAGAACACTATTATGATTTCCAATACTTTCATTGACATCATATTGCATCAATGAAAATTATTCACAAAACTTTCGTAGTTAGACATTGTTCTTGATTGATGAATTAAAATTATATGTCTAAACCTCTAATTATTCGAAGAAATTTATTTACAATTTCTTACTACAATATTTTAAATTATTTTCAAAAATATTTTAATTAATTCTAACTGCATTTTCTATGATTTTATTAATCTTTACCTTACTATCCACAATTAAAATATTTTATATTTTTTTTCAAATAGATTGAAAATATTTTAATTAAAATACGTTAAGTTATTATTTATATAAACAACATCAATATGATTTTTTCAAAACATTTGTTAATATCACAAGTAGAATTGTCATGACAACAAAGTAGGGATAAAAATGGGCATTCGTCCTCATTGACCCCCCTGGAGGATTACCCGTAACCATGGCAACGGTTTCCATTGGTCCCCGGTACCTTGGGAACGCTTCTTATTGGTTCCCGGTTCCTTAGCAACTGCAGAAAAAAGTGCTAATCGATCGCTGCACAGTGCCCAAATGTTCTAATCGATAGTTTTAAAGTGCTAATCAATACTACATATTGTTCCGCACATTTTTAATGTGCTAGCACAGTGCTTTTCAAGCTACACATGTGCAAAAGTGCAAAAATCAATACATAAAAATTTTTAAAAGTGCAGGTGTCAAAAAGCGATATCATGTGTTTGATGCACATGTTGATTCGCTATCTTAATGTGCAATTAGAAATTTTATATATTGATTACTTTTTCCTATAATTAACATAATGTGCAAATGCACATAGATTTTAAAGGTACAAGGAAGCAGAATATCAAAAAAGTGCTGATCCACTTGAATTCCACATCAACATTTTCGAAAGTGCTGAAAAATTGATTTTTTCGAATATTTCTGAAATTCTCAAAAAAATCTATTAAAATCTATTTTTTCGTATATATATAAAACCCATGTGATATATGTATGTTATTTACCATCAAACAATGCCTCATGAATTATCTAATGTACTCCATCAACAATTACAAGTACCTTGGTTACCGTAATCAAAATAAATAACCTTTTATCTGATATGTAAAAACCACATGTGTAAAACTCCTATTATACTTAAAACATGCATAGACGTTATGCAATGTTTTATTTATTGAAAGTGATACATTAAAACAAACAATAAATTCTAAATATTCATAATATAATAAACATTTATTTCATTGAAATATAATTTTGACACAACGCTAAACACATTTTATAAGCACAATATGAACTATGTTCACGATATATACAAGTAATTTTTTTGGTATCGCTTTTAGTTTGTCAAATTTATATGTGCATATTCTCAGATCAGGAAATAAATACTTTATCAACTTTTACTTTCGTTCATCATCATTATCCTTGATATAGAACAATGCCTCAGCTAAATTACATCGTGATCAAATGTCTCGCATTAAACAATCCTGAAAAAACTTTGTAGTGTGTTCTTCCCACGTCAATTTATGACCATGTAATGTTAAATAAGCATTTGTTCTTTGGGCTTTGTTTGAGCAGCAATGCATTTTAGGTCTAGAAATTGCACCCACATTACATTACATTTGCAACACTAATTTAACTAACTCAAATACATAATGTAATGGATTAAACATTTTATCCACAGACATTATACACAACTCTTTATTCATGTACTCATCATTATTATCCACAAATCTTTCAAAATAAATAAAGAAGATAAACATTTTTTAACAATAACAATTTATTAACATTTAAAACTTTGTTTATAACAACTGACGTCTAAGCCAGTCTGTTGCAGACTTCGATTTTTCTCCGCACTATTGCGAATTTCGAATTAGGAGTGTACCCTGTCTACAGAACTTTTGCTTTTGCGTTTTCGACAGTGTGAGGGCGCGTGCATTATAGAACACAAATACATACTCATAATGTGCGCGTCAGTGTGTGTGTCTTTTTAAGTGTCCTGTAATCATAATTTTCTTTTTTTTGATCACTCACACAAAAGTTATTTTATATTTTCACGTTAATAGAATCAGAGTGAAAAAAGAATACTATAAAAACATCACCAGTATTTTGAATCCACTCAAATTACCAATCGACAGAGAAAATTTAGTAAATGATACACTTAAGGGGTTGTAACACTACGAAAGAAATTTAAAGAAAAGGTTTTTTTTGAATTTAAGAATAAAGAAACCGTCGATGAAACATACATTTTTCTTCTTACTTCCCCCCGGTAAAACCGTACCAACAACGAAAACACTTCTACGAAAAATTGGATGATATTACCTAGTAGGTTACGTTTTATAAAACTGATGTGGAATGATACAATGGAGAACTAATACTCGTCAATGAATGTATATTTGAACAAAAGAAAATGAAGCTGATTTATTGTCAAGGTCTCAAAAGATACGATTTGAATAAGTAAGAACGAAAGTACACGGGACAAAAATTTCTGTATTAAAAATCGAGGGAAATTCAAATCACTGGAAAGTCAGAAAACATTATGTATTTCATTCAACCCAAAATTAATTATATGATAATATTAAATATTACCTATTGCAATATTTGAAAGTTAAAACGATCAATATAAATTGATCAGAATTATTGCAATATGAGATTGTGTAGATTGCTTTGGGATCAGCATTTGTAAATATCGCGTATTAAGATTGTGAATCAAACTAATTGCTGATCGGCAAAATCAATAAACTTTAAATTAAAATTCGCCTTTGGCCACAATTTTCGTCTAAAGAAAAGTGGCATCCCCAGTCAACTAAAGCAATTTTCTGTCTCGAATTCGACGTCTGTTGAATAGGTTGATTCAACGGATTATTTCACGAGTACGGGAACATTCAATATTAATACACGAACTTTTTTACTCTGGACAACGTCCAATCAATCGAGTACGTTAGATCGAATAGCCCGGATTCCCGGCCGGGACAAAATTTGCGATACAACTCAGTCTCTTCAACGGTCCTGAGGCACGACCTTTTAAACCAACCGAAGTGTGTATTCAGAAATAACAATCGTCTATTTGTACGGTAATTATCATCGTGATATCCGTTTTATTTGGTTTCGTCTCTCGTATATCTTGGTGATTTAATAGCTCTTGTCTCGTACTTACCAGTCTTTCTGTTAATTGTTATATAGCAGTATAGTTTTATTATTTGGACTATTTTTTCTATTTTATTTTATTTATTGTGTTAAATACGTTGTTACGTAACCGAGTTGATAAAATCCTTAGGTCTTATCAGCTCGCTTCCGTAATACAGCCTATACAATAATTTCCACATAAATATGTTAGTGGATTTTGATTCATCACATCATTATATATGACAGGTTTTTGCATTCGTTCCAATTGTGTCACCAACGTTGATGGGTAATACATCCAAAGTGGATCGAATACTCGAATAAGATCTGAAGTCACATGTACTGTAATCCAGTGTTCTCCTGGTAAATTAGCAGTCTGAATATTAAGTACATATCCTCCATCGAGTAGATAATCTTGAACTTTATCTAACGAATATAGTCCACGGAATTGAGGATATCCTTACAGTGCTTTTTCAATCTGATATGTACTATATATGTAAATATAAAACGGTTTAGATACAACTTACTTCATATATTATTTCTGTTTACAATTCTAATACTGTGTTTATACAATAACTGTTCCATCTTTTCGTATTGTATCTCACTATCAAATACTCCATATACATATATTGTAATTGCTTTATCTAATGCCTTATGGAATCTTAAATCCAATTTCAAATTGCCTGTTCGTGGCATTTGTATTTGACATGGCTGATATATTTGAACACATGAACGAACTTAATAAAAAAATGCAGGGTCCGAATGAAAATTTATTGACATGCTTTAACAAATTAAACGGATTCAAATCGAAAATGGAACTTTGACAGATAGTGTTAAAACAAGGATCACTAGAAATATTTCAAAGGACCAACCGCATCAGGATTGAAAACAGAGAAATAAATTTGGATTTATCTCAACAACATTTAACATTGCTGCAACAAAAATTTGAGTACTACTTTCATGTAATCAACACAAAGTAATATGATTGGATTCGAAATCCTTTTGGTACAAATGTGAAAAAATCTACAAGACTATCCCTGAAAATTAGAGAGGAATTTCTCGAATTGCAGAACGTTAAAAATAAAAATCATGGAAATGCCATTAGATGTTTTCTGGATGTTCCTGATCGTGTGATAGACTGAAGGCATCCGGGCCCATAGAGATGCATTTTGGTATTATTATTTTGGTGAACGTTTTTGATTATTCTTTAAATATTTGGAAGAAATTTTTCAATTTTCTATTAAAAAGAAATGATTTTCCGTTTGAGCCAATTGTAGATCGACGATAAATACGATCGATGGTCCAATTTAGTAATATCAATTTCGATACTCACAAATTGTCGCTCCGTGACATTCAAACAAGTCCGAAGCATTTCGAAAAACTTGTCATTAGATAAAATTTGATTTAATCGAACAAGAAACAAATAACTCGGTCGATCGGGATTCGTGTTCCGAATCAACAGATTAAACGCTTCAGCTTCATTTAGAGCTTTCAAATGATCCCGTTTGATAATTTGAATTAACAGATGATGATTCAGTTTGATGAATTCATCATAACGAAAGATTTCATAGAAATTCGAATGGATAAAATTTCTGGTTTTTTTACGAGACATTTTAAGAAAAAATTTTCAATTTACTATTTTGAATCAAGAAGAAATCGATTTGAATAAAATTCTTTATTATTATTTATCACTACAAATTCTTCAAATTTCCGCGCAAAAACTAATTTACAACAAAGCATATAAACAACAAACCATCAATAAAAAAAACAATTTACAAGATCCAATAAATCAATCCTTTTTCTTAAATTTTCTTTTTTTCTATATAAATAAATATATTTTTGTACACACACACACATATATATATATATAACTTATATCAGCGATCTCATTCATCCTCCCCCCCTTGACCCAACGCAGGAGGATCAACCTCTCTCACTTCCAATGGAGAAACCTTTGTAATATTTTTCCGAATTAGCCTTCCTACGAATCGTATCCATCGTCTTATCTCATCTTTTTCATCTAAGATCCATACGAGTTCTTCATCTCAGATATCCTGAATATCTTTTCAATTTCTTTCTTTATCTCCACTGTGAAAGTACTTCTCTCCGCCATTGTTTCCAAAAAAGCTCTGACAACTCGCGAGTCCTCTGCCATCTAATGTTCAAGGCAGAAGAATCCGAAGGTTCTCGCATTCTTTCATCCGAGTCGAACCCTGATCTTATAAAACAATTCTGTGTTAACGCCTGAGCATCTTCTATATCTTGATTAACTGTAAAAGGTCTTGAATTCAAGATTCCTTCAATCCGCAGAACAATGGTATTCAATTCTTCCTCAAATACTTCGGCTTTCCCTAAAATTTTTTCCAAACTTCTTTTACCTAATTTGACCATCGCTTCACTCACTCCATTGAAATGTGAGGCTCCTGGTGGATTAAAGAAATTCCTGCATTCACCGTTGTACAATCCACTTTATACGTCTTCTCAACAACTCCTTTGATGACCTTTAATATCCCAAAGAAATTACTTCCGTTATCCGACACCATCAAATTTAGCTTTCCTCTCCGACTGATCATTCGCGTTAGAACTCTCAAAAAGGCATCTGTTTCCAAACTTTTGGCGACTTCTAAATAGATTGCTCTCGTTTGCAAACACGCAGATGTATCTCTTTTACCTTGTCTTCCCCCGTCAAATTTTAATATAGAAAGGACCAGCATAATCTACTTCCACGTTCAGAAATGGTGTACTCGGTTCGATCTCGGTAATGAAGACATTAAAAACGGACTTTCTCTCGGAATTGATCTACCCTCTACTAAGGCTTTCTATTCTACTCCAAAATACCGATTCTAGTCTTCCGAATTATTGACCTTTCACTCTCTTTCACTTCCTCATTAAAACAGACGGTAATAAATGCTGGAAGAGCCCAAAATATGTTTATCCAAACCAAAAGAAACAATTTAAAATAATTAAATTCATAATTAAGTCAATTGACTTTACTAAGAATTCCTTCGTTAATGTTCTAATCGTTTTAATCATTATTTTATTTCACTAAAACATTTGTAATTTAATTTCACATTACAAAATATTATTATTAATTTTAATTATAAAGATTTTTTTGTAATTAATAATTATTAATAAATCAATATATAAGTATGATTTTTAAAATTTATTAACATCACAAGTAGATCTGACATGAGAAAAATTATTCAAACTGCCTTGACTATTCGACATTTTTTTCTTTTAAATTCATACTATTTTTTCAAAAAATGAAAAATATTTATTATTAATAATAAAAAATTCTATTTGATTAAAATTAAATCTAAACATTTTTTAAAAAGTAAATATTTAATTAATGTAATTAAATTTTAAGCTACATTAAAAATTAAATTAGAAAAATATTGTAAATATTTTTTCTTTAAAATTAAATTTTTAATTAGTAAGAATAAAAGAAATTATATCAATCATCCATCTGTGTAAGAGAGGCACAATCCGAATCAACATACACATTATCAACCAATTTAAAAAAATCATCACAAATTTAATAAAATAAAATCGATTAACTAAATAGACTAGACGAAACGTATAGACCAAAGAATAAATTTTTTTTCTATTTTTACCAAAAATAATGAAAGCAACATGTTCTCAAGCGCAAGTTAAAAAGATGCGACAATAATTTACCGGATAATTTTTATTGATTAACGAATTTATGGAATAAAAAATATGAAATGTCTCATATTAAAAGACGAAGGGAAAAATTATAAATAGCTGTATAGAAAAATTGTACCAGTTGCATTTCAAACAAATTCGACTGTACTGTTAAATACCTATGTGAAAAGATAATACAAATCAAGGTAACAATTGAAACCATTTTTCGAATAACCAAATTAAATATGGAAACATTCGAAAAGAACGCATACAAAATGTGAATTTATATAAAAATATGACTAATATCATTTAAATTAAAATTCGAAAAAATTTCTGTGAATAACAAACCTGTATTTAAACAATGTTAATACCGGAGAATGATAAAATAAAGTATTATTTCAATCAATTAAATTATATTTAAAGTCAATAATCTTTGATATTTTTAACAAAATGTTTTAAAATTTAATTAATATTTCAATCAATAAAATATAAAGTAAAAAGTCGATTTAAATCCAATTTTTATTAGTTAAAAAAGACATCATGGAGCTGTTAACTTAATCAAAAAGACCGAATCCCATATCGGCATCATCGGACTCACTAGATGATTCCTTGGCGGCTTTCGCTTCTAAATAAAACATTATTATTATTGTCGACAGTAAAATTGATATTCGCTCACCTTCTTTGGGCTCAGCGGCGGCAGGGGCCGATCCGGCAGATGCAGCGGCAGCGGGAGCGCCACCGGCACCACCAGTCGGCACTGACGAGATCTTCTTGAGGCCGTCAGCGATCAATTCATTAACATCTCGGCAATCGATCGCCTGTACAACTTCTTTAGCTTTGTTGACATCGCATTCTGCACCGACAGCCGCGAGGATGTTGCTAATATCTTCGGCTTCGGGTTCATTGTTGCCGCCGAGAACCGACAGGGCGTAAGAAGCTAAGTAGCGCATATTTTTCAAAATAAATTGCAAAACTAATTTCAGATAATTTAAACAAATTTTTATTTTTCAATTCATTAATAATTATTTTTTTCGAATTCTTTGGGTTTTTGTGAGAGTTCATTTTAAAAAATGGATTAACGTTGTTCTGGGTATTTTATTTTTCGTTAAATACTAAATTGAATTTTTTAAATAATGTACTGAGAATTTAGTCGTTAATATTTTTAATTTCAATTAGTTTTTTTAATTATTCTAAATATTTGGCTTTTTGTTAGTGTTCATAAAAAAATGGAAAAAATGTTGATCTGGATATTTTTTTGTTAAATTCTTACTTGAATTTTAATAAAATTTGCTGGAATTATTGTTTTGTTAAGTAATATTTATAATTTGAAGTAGTTGTGATTAGTATAGAATATATGAGAAAATATTGAAATAAAGATAAATATCTTTTGAAAATTTTAGATTTTCTGGTTGTTTAATAAAAGTTTTTGTTATTGTGTTCTCTTATATTTTATTTTAAACATAATCTGCTGGAATTTAAATTGTTTTTTGTTAATTTTAAATAAAATTAAATCAATTAAAGTTAGTATGAAAATCTGAATTTTTCTGTATATTCTTTTCGATGCTTCCAAATTAAACTATTTTTTAAAAGTTTGTTATGATTATAATTTTTAATTTGGAAAAAAAATAAATCGATATTTATGCTAGATACAAATAAAAAATATTTGCTTTTAAATTTAAATTTTATTGAGAAATTTCCAATCAAAAGTCAGGACAGGCGATGGGCCTCCCGACTAGCTCAGCGCAGCTCTGGGCTGATTTCGTGCTTCTCTCAATATCATTTCTTGATAGAATAGAATTTCAGTATAAATACTGAACTATTTTTAGACAAAATCGGAAACAAAATTAAGGAAAGTAAAACTCCTGAGAAATAAATTTCTGAGTTAAATTTGAAGATTAATTTTGACAACAGTTCAAACAGGTTTGTATTGTTGAATCTTCGGACCGAGATGAAGAGTAATGGGTTACTCTCTCTCCCTCGGGTCCCGAATATTTAAATTTCTTTTTCTCTTTTCCACGAGACGGTTGGATATATATCTAGGCATATATTATCTATTTTAATTTTGTTTCATATTTGGATTTAAATATGTATTTAATTTTTATTCTATTATAATTTTCACATGTTTTGTCTCATTTTAATTTTCAATTAACATTATTGTAAATGATTTCTAACCATTAAATATTTTAATTTCATCATCTAATAATAAAAATTTTTATGGTTTTAACTCGAATACCCGTGGGTAGGGTAATCTTTGACATTAATTAACCTTGATCTTGAAGACTGGTTCTGACGCGTATTTCATCGCACCCAGAATAAGTCCCCGGCTTTGAGGCGCAAAGGTGACGACAAAACCAAGTGCTTCATACCGGAGAGCAGATTCGAAGTCGAACTGCTATTTTTCTTGACCGCTTTCGTAGAATAGGAACAAATAATAAATCAGCAACTCGTATCTTAATCTTAATAATAATTTATAGATGTTTCTACAAATTGAACTGCAGCAAGCTAAGTTGATCATTGAGCGGCTCCAACAAGAGAACAAGTTATTAAAAAGGAGCAGGACAGCAGACCGCAGGGAATTGCTGAATTTACGCGACAACGTAGAGCATTTATCCACGAGTTTAAAAGTAGTAAAAGATGTTTCCATCAGACCTGAAGAATAAGCTCGCGTGGTAAAGCGGGACGTCGCGATGGAAAGCCGAAACCGTGAACTGGAGTGGCTTTACTCTGAACAACTGCAGTTACAGATGAGGCAAAAGCTGAGAGCTGAGGAAGGAAAAGATACGCGCACCTAAGGAATGCAGTGGTCGATATCCGACTACAGGGGCGAAGACTATGTAAATCGACGAAAGCGGCAGAGGATCCGCAATATTATTAATAATATAGTAAAATGTTTCAAAAAATAAATTTTTATTCTGATTTGTTGATTCATTGTTTTTAAAATATAACCAGTACAGAATAGTTAAAATCACTAGGACTCCTTTCCTTGTAATATCATTACATCTTGACATCAAAATCACACATATAAACGGAGGATTTGCGTTAGGGTATTCGAGTCTACACTTTTGTAAATAAATTCGTAATGAATAAAATAATAAAAGATAGATTGTTGTCATAATCTTTCATACCTGCTAGAGGACATGTCACATGAATATAGAACACACAATATCACGTCATTGGGTCAACAGATTAATACAAATTATCCCAATCATAACATCACATCATACCCATTAGAGCTGATCTGGTCTATCTGGTTTTAAACCTGTGTAGGTCTGTAACTTGGAAGGTCCTCATAACCTATCACTGCTTGCAGATGATACGTAGATTACTACGCTTGTAGATGACTACGTAGACATCGAGAGGTTAAGAGCTAAAATACACACGCAGAGGCTACATCAATATAACATTATCTTATGGTTGGTTACCGATAACCTGGGGGCTCAAAGTCAAACGACTCAGTTCCCAAAATATGTTCATATGTTTTTGAAAACCACAGAAACACAACAATATATATATATATATATATATATATATATATATATATATAGGATACCAAAAATTTATTAAAAACAAGTTTATGTTGCCCAGACGGGACTTGAATCGATTGGGTTTTTGACTTCATTTTTCCTCAGCATCATCGCTCGCCACTTCGGTGATCACTGGAAGCTGTATAGGACAGCTACTTCACAGACTTTCATATTCGGTATCCTCGAATATTGAGCCTTAAATCGCAGTGGCTCTTGGGATGTGGACTGGATCATCACGGAATCGGGATAAGTTGGTTGTGTCCCTTCCGTCACCGAATGCAGCCCATTGGCGCGCACTCCATCGAATATTGGCTCTGATGGCCGTGAAATGGCTTTCTCTCTGTCTAATAGGAAGATCAGCCTGAGGGATTTGCTGTTATCGGGGATCCAGTTTCCTAAAGCTCTTACAATGAAAGTGAATAATAGCACTTTATTTTCGCTGTATTGATTCTTTATGGATTGAACTAGAGGGCCGTAGTGTTCAAGATTATCCCTATTTGCACGCTCTAAGTTCTCTTTCTCATCAAAGGGACACTGAACATCAATCAAGACAATTCACCTCTTTTTCAGGAAAGTAAATCTGCAAATCAACTCTGAGTGGGGAGTAAACAAAACGACATTGAACGTAGACATAGAGTTCAGCGTTGCAGTACTGGCGAATTTCTGAAGTTAGAATGTCAAAAACGGTATCATGCCGAACAGTAATGTAGGACATGAGGGATGGACAGCAACAGAGAACATGTTTGAGAGTTTCCGCATATTCACCGCATCACCTACAAGGAACAGTTTCCCCAAACCGACATTTAACTGGGAGATTCTTTTCTACTGTCATGTTCTTTCCAAGCATTTCCCAGTGGATTAGACCTTCCAAATCCCACCATACGCAAATCATTGTCTTCATCGGGTGCAGGTTTTTCTTGATCCTGGGCTTAGACTTCTCTCCAGGACTCACCCACTCTTTCGTTTGTTTCATATTCACATAGAGACACCATTTCTCGTCTCCAGTGATGATTCTGCATAAGAAACGTTGCCAGTGACCATGGGTTCCTTGGTGTCGAGCGAGATTTTGAGCAGAAATGGAAAGGCGCTTATCCGTCTGTTTTTGAGTGAGTACGTGCGGGACCCAAGCTCCAAGCTTTTGAGTGAAACCCATAGACTGAAGGTAGTGTGAAATTGTCGCAAAATCACAATTCATCTTTTCGGCCAATTCTCTGCATGTCTGGCGTCCAACTTCCTTCAAAAGATCCCCGAGTTGGTCCTCCTCCATCTCGACTGTTCTTCCGGAACGAGGAGCGTCGTTGAGGTCGAAATTATCGTGTTTGAACCTGGTAAACCAATCCCGAGCAGTTCTCTCAGCTATAGCGTCCTCTCCATACACGGCAAAAATATCTCTGGTAGCTTCACTCGATTTTTGACCTCGATTAAAGGCGAAAAGAAAGAGGTGACGAAAATGCGATTTTTTATCGACTTGACAATCCATTTGACAGTTCTAAAAAAGTCAAAAAAATAATATAGGCAAAAACGATTACTTTAATCTTGTAGAGCATAGTACGGGCTTTCTAATGGTATATAATACTTTGTAAAACATCAAAAAGTCTTTGTAGGATAAATAGTGTCATGTAACGGCGGGAACTTATTCATCAACCTAATACTTATAATTTATAAGTATTTAGAATTTCTACATACTAAATTTAGTATGTAGTATTTATCTTTCAATTAATATTTAATATTACATATTTAATATGATATATATAGTTTATCGATTTTAATTCTGTTGTCGAAAATAAATAAAGAATAATAAAATATTGATCGAAATTAGTATTCTCGTTAATATTGAAAATTTTATCAACGAATGAAGGTGACCAAAAATACGAAAATAATTTCGCAATCTTTGTCAGACAATGAATATTCATCAGTTTTGAATTTAGAAGAGATGGCTGAGTCGCTCCATATCGACATTAAGTGTAAAGGACGATCGGGTTCTGTAAAACCCGAATTTCGTGATTATTTGACTAAAATTAAAGTCGCCAAAAATCCATTCTCAGTGATCCGAGTGGACAGTGCGAAAAGTCTTATTAATCTCGATAAAGTTTGCAAGGATTGCAACCGCAGTGAGGTCCTCAAATATCCCACTCACCAAAGTGATAGCAGAAATATGAGAAATGAATTTGTCGCCGCTCACGAATTGAGACAACTGAAAAACAAAATAAATTTGATGGAAATTGGCGAAAGCAGTGAACGGAAACCCGTTCTCATTAGGGCGAAAATTATTGACTGCATGCTGAGAGCCCTGACTGAAGGTGATAAAATCGAATGGCTTATTCGACCAAAAAGTAGGACATATGTTTATTTATATTTAGATAATAATAAATTAAATAATCACAATAATGATAAAGACAAAAGTAATAATAAAAATATAAGTAAAAATAAAAATAATGATAAAAATAATAATGAATTAAATGATAATAAAAATAATATTAGAAAACGTAATGATAACGAATGTCCTCTCTCCCTTTCAACGAAAAATAAAAGGCGCTTCCACTGCGCTGCTGCCGCAACAGTTAACGTGATGGAGCTCGAGTTTAAGCATCGCCCTACCTTGTTGCTATTACTATGTGATGCTTACATAAGCAACCTTATCTTTAAAATGCAATGAAACATGTTGAGTTCATTTAAATTAGTTCTAAATAATTTGAGAATGGTATTAAAAAGCGCTATTGTGAGATAGATAGAAACCAGATGGAACAGTGTTTTTGATTTTCTTATGGATCTGTCGAAAAATAACCCCGATACAAGACGGACCATCCAATTCTGATGTGCTTGTTAGCATTGATAACACAATAGCGAATTTGTATCCTTTAATTGATATGCTAAATGTTGCTCAAAAAGACGGTTGTGATTAGCTGACGATATACAAAGAATTCTCCAGTAGCAAAGAACTCTGAATCTGGCCTGGACAGCTTGGCAGTGGTGACTAAAAATCATAGACATTTACTATCAAATCCCGATGTTCACCTTGATATGTTTGTGAATGAGCAAACACAGCTATCTTAAGTTTCTGAAGGTAGACTTCATAAGGGGTTCAACACTCTTAAAGTTCCTGAATTCTACTCGTATAAATACATTTGTGAACGACATTTTCATTCAATTGCAATCACTCCGAATTGATTGCGTCTATTTGTCGAACAAAAACTCAAAACGATACCAGTATCTGAGGCATCTGTGGAAAGGTGTTTTAGTGTCCACAAACTTATTCATTCTTCTTTGAGAGCGAGCATGTTGAATGAAGTTCTGGATCATATTCTTTTCATTAGATATAATCACTTTTTTAAATATGATATCAATCTCTCCATCAATTCCTGAATACTATTCAGTGAATAGATGGCTCATTTGATTGTCTGGCCATTGATGTGAATGATGGCGACAAGAGAAAACATTTTCTCTGTACATTGCCTGAGAGATAAAGATTTACACTTAATTATTGTTTGATATAAATGTATGATATTATTCAGAAATTTATTTATGAAAAGGTAATCAAAAACTGCGTAAATACAAATCAAAAACATGCCAGAACGTCAATAATTTCAAAATTAAAATGACAGCATCCCAATGATTTAAAATTCTACCGATGAACGATGAATAAAATGTAAATGTGCCTTGTACAATACACACATATTTACAATATAATCTGTGGCCAATAAGTTGACGCGCATAGCCCGTAGTTGACACCTGGCCCAGTAGGGGCTGCACCCAGATTATATTAAATCAAATAAAATAATAAAGTAACATAATAAAAAATTTTAAAACATGAAGTATTTAGATGACAAAATTGACATAATCACAATAAGAGCATAAAACGTGATATAAAATCAAATAAAGCAATAAAATTAAATGATAATAAAATCATAAAGTATAAAGTGAGAATGTATTTGGTTAGTTCTATCAAGTTATTAATTATGCTTTTATATTATCGTCAAGTAATGATGCGGACCGAACAAATGCTTGTCGATAGCTTTGTATTGCTCCTTCAAGTCCCTGACCAATAAGCATTCAACCATGATCTCCTGATTGGATTTTAGAACTCATGCGAATTGAAAAAAATGTTTCATATTACTCTATGAATGCTTCAACGTTGTCAGCGACACGGAATTTTTCGGTTAACAACTGGTTCGTGATGTGATTCGCATTGACATTACTTTCGATGTTTGATTCAAGATTGGAAGTCATATTTTCACACAAAAATTTATTTGGCGAATTTAAAATTTTAACTAACTCCTCAGGGGAAAATCAAGATAGGGTAAATTTGTCATGTAAATCATATTTTGCGTTTTCCTGTAAAAAGCCTTATAATAATAGTTATATAGAAGTTTTATTCGAATTTTGACTTCCTTAGCAAAATTCATTTGTATTCTACAAAAAAGCATTTATTAAGACGTTGACTGCCTTTGAGTCACAGGAACCCGACATTTCTAGTAGTATTAGAAATTCACGCTGTTAATATGCTACCTAGAATTCCTAACAATACAAATAGTCCTCATTTATCCCACTCCTGACCCAATTTAACAAATAGTTAAACGGAACATAATCATAGCATATTCATATAAGTTTTTTCACTACGTTTCATGCTCACTTACATCATCAACAATTATAAAGTTCTTTCACAAGCTTCATTTGGTGTGCCAAAAGTTCAGGTTGCTCATGCCTAATTTCTATGAACGATAACAGTTTATTTTCTTGTTCCGATTTACTGAGACTTATTATATGAATTAAAAGGCACTCAAATTTTCTAATACTATTTATTCTTAACAAGTTTCAAGAAAAATTTTGAAAAAGAAATAATCTCTATTCAAATATCTTATGTTTATCATACTCACCGACTATGTTCTTATAACTCATGAAACACTCATTGATAAAAAATGAATCACGACAAAATTAATATATATTTTATTACACTTAATCTTTTTTACAAGAATTATATACAATTTATAATCGATTTCTCTTCACTTTTCAAACTCCTTTTTGCAGAATTCCATGAAATTTTTCTCTAAATTTTCATATTCAATTTCATTAATAACGACAAATTTCTTCATTTCTTCGAGACATTGTTCATCCCCTTTTTTCAAAGACATCCGCAGATCGAACCCGTCCTGAAGACACTGTAGTCTTATCTCTGCCAACTCCTTCTCGAAATCCAAATCGACATCAAAATACTGTTTGGATTGTCCTTTCCATTCTTTCAATTCTTCAAATTGATTCTGAATTTATTCCGTGTAGCATAAATTCTCAGAAAATGCAATCTCAATTAAATTTTACTTTCTTTATGACTAAAGTTTCTTCCAATAATTGAATTTCAGAGTGTTCTTTGTCGATTTGTTTCACTCGATCTTGTATTTTTTGTTCATTATCCATTCGCTGTTTGTGTAGATTTTCTACCACGACTTTATTCTCTGTATCTTCCTCTTTCAATGACTGCAGCTGGAACTCAATAGACTTAATGTCCCTCGACTGTACACGATTAATTGATCAATATATTCATTTAATTACTGTTTTATTATTATAAAAAAGCAGTACAACTTTAAAAAAACTGGATGAAATTCATATTTAAAAGAGATCTTATTGGGTTGTTGCATAAGTTCCCGCCGTTACATGAAACTATTTGTTCTACAAAGACTTTTTGATGTTTGGCGAAGTGTTATATACCATTCGAAAGCCCGTACTATGCTCTACAAGAGTAAAGTAATCGTTTTTGCCTATATTATTTTTTTGTCTTTTTTAGAACCGTCAACTGGATTGTCAAGTCGACAAAAAATCGCATTTTCGACACCTCCTTCTTTTCGCCTTTAATCGAGGTCAAAAAGTGAGTGAAGCTAACAGACATATTTGTACCGTGTATGGAGAGGACGCTATAGCTGAGAGAACTGCTCGGGATTGGTTTGCCAGGTTCAAACACGATAATTTCGACCTCAACGACGCTCCTCGTTCCGGAAGACCAGTCGAGATGGACGAGGACCAACTCGGGGATCTTTTGAAGGAAGTTGGACGCCAGACATGCAGAGAATTGGCCGAAAAGATGAATTGTGATTTTGCGACCATTTCACGCCACCTTCAGTCGATCAATTTCATTCAAAAGCTTGGAGCTTGGGTCCCGCACGTACTCACTCAAAAACAGAAGGATAAGCGCCTTTCCATTTCTGCTCAAAATCTCGCTCGACACCAAGGAACCCATGACCACAGGCAACGTTTCTTATACAGAATCGTCACTGGAGACGAGAAATGGTGTTTCTATGTGAATAGGAAGCAAAGAAAAGAGTGGGTGAGTCCTGGAGAGAAGCCTAAGCCCAGGATCAAGAAAGACCTGCACCCGATGAAGACAATGATTTGCGTATGGTGGGATTTGGAAGGTCTAATCCACTGGGAAATGCTTGGAAAGAACGTGACAGTAGAAAAGAATCTCTATAAAGCCCAATTGCATCGAGTCAATGAGGCAATTCAACAAAAAAGACCGGTCCTTCAACATCCTCCCTATTCCCCAGACCTCGACCTGACGGATTACCATCTCTTCCGCTGCCTTTCAAATGAAATGAGGGGTCTTAACTTCGAAAATCAGTATCATCTTGAGAATTGGCTCAAAAACTTCTTCGACACTCGACCTAAGGATTTCGGGCGAAATGGAATCAACAAACTGGTGGATAGATGAGAAGAAGTAGTGAACAATGAATGAGAGTACATAATTGATTGAAGTGTTATTATTTTTGCTGTTAAAATTTTATGATTTCATTAAATATATAATTAACTGAGTCATTATTTTGGTTGTTAAAATTCTTTGATTTCTTTGAAAATAAATGTTTAAAAAACGGCGGGAACTTATGCAACAACCCAATATTTAAATATTTTGGCGATATTTTATTATTTATTCAGTCTCTCTTGTATTTCATTAAAAATTTCTAATGACAAAATAATATAAAATAATTCTAAAAAAGATTTTATACATAGCTAGATTTACTCTTACTATGTTTATTCATTATATTCTATTTATAAATCAGATGATCCGGATTTAAACTAGAGATTTCTAGAGACATGTATTGGCAGTGGGATATTCAGTAATAATTATGTGCTCACTCCTAACATTTTATTTTCTCGTGCAGACCATTGCTTCTTATTATTACAAAGAAAACTAGCGATTGTGCTAATGTGGCACGAATATTGGCAGATCATGAAAGTGCTGTTGTTGTGGCTCTACCAATTAGTAAAACATAAAGACATGATATGGTATTTAACTCGATTCCGATACAGTGGATGTGATGTAGATATTGGGGTAGAAACCATCAAAGTTCTGAAACTTAAACCATACACTCTGAAAGCAAAGTAGGCAGATGACGAATGGCGGTGAAAGCAACAGAAAACGGAGTACTCCAATGGTGATGTGACAGGAGCGCCATATAGTATCTGAGATTAATGAATAAGTTTTTGAGTGATGATTCAAAAGTATCTGACATTAATGCTATCGGATTCGATCAGATGTTGCAACTTAAATAAATTTGCTATGTTATGAACTAGGAGAGATACAAATCCTTTTTGTATCTTATATTCAGATTGATTGTCCCAAAGTAAATACATAAGTATAATAAATTTTAAAAAAACAATACACACACACACACACATATATATATATATTAGGCCCAAAAAATGAAAGTTAAAAGCTTACTTGTTGTACCCCTTCATGTTGTTCTATTAATTATAAAAAATATTTGCAAAAACTTTCTTTTACCTGACACTATTTAGGGGTGGCGCACCGCAGTTTAAGCTTTTCAAACCAATAACAGGAAACGTCATTAAAAAATGAAAACGATGATACAAAACACTCCCAAGGCTTGAAATTTTAACAAAGAGTGGTTGAATATTCATCTAAAAAGTAATTAGCCTAATTAAGTAATTATATGTAGAACAATACTGACTATCAGTAGATTCTTCAGGTTAGCGATGCCACAATTTTTAACAAGCAACAATATAATATCAGTAATTGTGTTAAGGTTGTATTCCATATTGTTTTTCTGTTCACATTAATCACTATGGTAACTAGAACATGCGATAATCTTTACTTAATTAAATTATGTGTCTGCAGTTCTTGGTGCTAACTTGCATTCATATCCCCAAACCTTTGGGTACTTTCTACACCCTACACATGGTGGACAACTTGACACTTCGTGATGCAAGTAATAAAAGTTTTTAGTGAGTTTTGGAAAAAATCAAGTGTACTTGTTTAAGAATAGTTCAGCATCAAAAAGCTCTAATCCATCCTTGATGAATGAAAGGATATCCAGAAACACAAGATGAGATTAGGCAATATTTATACGACATGATGGCAGAGCGTACGTAGCGCAGATGAGGCGCACAGGTCTCTGTTGATTCTCGGTTCGTGTGTCAAAAGATAATGGGGAGAGTATCATACTCTTACTCAACGAATCTTGATTGTCGTAAATACTCGTTAAGTCTCAAAAGATAAAGGAACGACACGAAGTTGTAGACGACCAGTGATCAAACACTGGTCGCGATTTCTGTAGCGAGAATCTCATCCAAATTCGATTTATCGCTCTCACTTAACTGACATTTTTCGTTGTAATTTATATTGTAAATCCCATTGGTATACTTTATTGGGTTATGAATTGTTCATTCGTTTGTACAGTGCGGTTCATAAGTAAGTTCGCACCCTAACAATTTCAATATATCTCAATAAAACGATGAAAAAGTCTTTATTATTTTAATTGCATTGTTTAAAATGATTAAAATTGATC
>MQRK01177544.1:4302-14657 GCA_001938485.1 Girardia tigrina
TTGATAATTCAGTCAAAAAATGTGGGAAGTGGGTGAAATAGATACAGAACCGCAAATATATGACAAATTATAAAAGCTTGTACACCAAAAATTTTTTTGGTATGATATTATTTGTATTATAGATGAATTAATTTGATATTTTACGATAATCTAAATACAATTCTAAAATAATTTGAAGAAATCAAATAAAAAAGTTAACTAACGGATAACATGAAATAGTAGGACACCTACTATTTTAATAGTAGGTGGAAAAAAAATTGAAAAGGCGCCCAATATTGGTTTACACCTACTATTTGGTGCTTTTGTTTTGAACTTGTCTTATATGACACATTTTTTTAATTTTTATAAAGTTCTTTTTTCATTTTTAAAAATATTTTTTTTATAAATTGCTTTAAAAACGATACACCTACTATTTGATTCCACCTACTATTTTAATAGTAGGTGGAAAATTTTTTGAAAACTTCATTACACCTACTATTTCATGTCCACCTACTATTTGATGTTATCCGTTAATAAAAATTTTATTCGCATTTAAAAATTTGTTCTCAAATTCAAAAGAATTCGAACACTTAATAAAAATTATAATATAAATGTAGAGAATGAATTATTTTAAATTCAATATGGATTATTAGTAAAAACACATGTAGTTAGTATTGTTTAAATATTTCAGTCTATTAAATTTTCGTTATTTTTAAAATATGGTTCGTGGAAAAAAGATGCATACGGAAATGTGTGAGAAAATATTTGCCATGCATGTTAAAGGAAAATCAGTAAGGGAAATTTCAAAAATTTTAGTGATAAGTATGGACGGTGTTCGATAACATTAAAAAAGCAAAATATCGTCAGAAATTTATTGATTTAAGATTTTTTTTGATTTAACAGTCGTATTTAAGATTTTCTAAATAAAATTTTAATGCAAACTACCTATCTTTATAAATATGGTTTTTCATAGAGTATATAGAAATTTCAAATATTATTGAAAATAAATGCACTCAAATTATTCAGAAACTGAAAATAAAAAAATTTTAAAAATATTTTTTTTAAAATGTGGTAAATTGCGTTCATTCATCTTATTTTGACAATAAATGATATTTTAAACAGTAGAAAAATATAGATATTTTCATTTGAGCTTTTTAAAAACATTTTTCAACATTCTTTAATTTGGTCAAATTCGACTGTCGATCCGAAACATGTTTTTTTCAGTTCCATAATGCACGGATTAGCGAGAGTCGAAGGTATAAGAAATAATTGCAAAATATAAATTTTTTTACTTAATTTTCGTTAGTGAGAAAAGTAAAAAGTACATGTATCATTGACATACTTGTGTTATGAGATGCAATAAGGAATAAAATACTTGTATTTAAAAAGGAACAAAATACAACATCACATATGACCTATCCCTTGTGGGTTTGTGTATCTTTAGGAAAGTATAAGTGTTCAAGCCAAATCGAAGTGCTGATTATAACTTAGAAAGTATTTGATTAAATTTTATAGTGAATCGAAATTTAGTGACTTTAATCCGTAGAATAAAATTTTATAATTAATTTTGAACGACTTGAAAATATTTTACTAATCATAACTTAACTTCAAGTTGAGCACTGTGATAACTACACTTGAATTATCAAAGCAGTTGAGTTATAAATGGCATAAAATGAAATAGAAAGTGATGAAAAATAAAAATAAACAATAATGTTTTAAATTCTCATATAGCATAAATTTTAATTTCAAATTTATTAAAAGCAGTATTAAATGTTTATAAAGAATGTTTAACATTACAATAAGTTCTAGTTTGTTTTTACCATTACAAAAAAGAAATATTGTTTTGATCATTTCCAGGACTTTATTTATTACACTGGTCCAAGGTCAAGGTCACATTAAAGAGAACTTGGTAACTACCGGACAAACTTAATGGTTCAAATAAAAAAAAATATATGTACATTATCATATACCTGATGAGCAAATTTAAACAGCGTTTATCACGAAGTACAGACTTCAGCAGATCATAATACAACGTTGTAACTAACAGACATTTGATATAAGAAAAATAAAAACCAACAATTTAAAAGCGTAGTTATTAAATAAATCAAGAGTTTATTTGTCAATTGATAACCAGACAACAAATTTTAAGTTATATCTATGTTGACTTTATTTAAGTATTTAATATTCCAGAATTGTAGGAACAAATAATGTGTACTTCTGAAAATTTAATTTTTTACTCAGATTTAATTTCATTTAGTTTACAAAAGTAAACTAAACATTAAAAAAACTATCGATAAATATTTAGTTATTTTATGATTAGTAAAAAACAATGAATACGAATCATTTTCCTAATAATTAAAATATCAAAAGAAATTATTATTAAAAATTGTGGAATTAAACTAGAAAAATGACTGAATATTGTTCAAATATTAATAATTAATTTTTAAAGTACACGAAGCTAAAAAAAGAAAAAAAATATTGTATTTCTTAATATCATAAATGGTTTTCAGATTAGAAATAAAAAATAATTTAAGGCTAAGAAATTAATCAGTAATCAATAAAATTTAATTTAGTTTTAGATTTTTCTGAACACACGTGAAACACTATGTTCACTATTCAAACAAATCAAATAAAATTTTCAGATAAAGATGCAATTATAATATCAATGACTTTCAACTAACAGTTTCTAAAAATTAAGAATTACAATAAAGAAAATGATTTATTTTCTTTTTTTAAAGCTTTTATATATTTGAATGAAAAAAATACAAAATTAAAAAAACGCTATTTTATTTGCTTTCCAAAATGTCCAATCATAGACTTTAGTTTCTAAAAATAATTTAGAATAAATTTAATATTTGTACAGCAATTTAAGCTTAAATTATTTTTTAAATTTACAATATGAACACTTTAACAGACAAAAAGACAAAAAACCACTATTGTATTTAATTGTTATTTTAACAATTTCATAAAAAAATAATAAAAATAATTTGTTAATATATTAATAAAAAATTTAATTAAATAAGTAGTTTAAAAAGGTGAAAATTTGAATTTCAAAAATTAGTCGGAAAATTTATCCAAATGACAGAGTATGTGGTATACTATTTGATTTTAAATGAAAATTAAATCTCGATTTACGTGTTTCAAATTTTAATCGACCTATATGAATTCGAAACTAAAGTACTATATAGATGCATGCCGCTTATATTGTATTTTAAAAACAATCATTTTTTTCATTATTTTTAAATGTTATTTTTAATTTCAGTGATATTTATAATTTAAAAAACGATTTTCTTTCAAATGAATCAAGAATCATAGTTTGATTTTCACTATCAAAAAATGAACTATATATGATATTTAGAAAATCACTCAAAATAATTATTATTAAGCAAAATTAGTTTCGAAATAAATGGACATATTATAAAAACTAGTGTAAATGTAAGCATAATTTATCAACATGTCGGAACCGAAAGAAGATATCGATCTATTAAGGTAGTAACTGGAAATTTATCAAAACCTCTACTATATATATATTTTACTCATAAAAACTGATAATTGTTTTGTATTAAAGAATGATATTTTCTCAGTTATATATTTGCAAACGAACATTATTTATGATTTTACGATGACGAAAAATGTAAACACAGTGTAAATTTTTTTTCATTATTCTTTTTTATTTTTAGTAAATATAATCAAATAATAAATGCATTAATAAATACATAATGATAATAATAATCATCGGGAATTAAATTTCGAGATTGATTTTTTTTGTTTCTGTTTTATAATGATAATAATTATTCAGTCAAAAAGAGTTGGAAGATGGTGAGATTGAAGAGGAGTTAGATGATGAGCCTGAGGTTGTGATTGATAATGAGCCTGTTGCCGTTGGCACGGATCATGATGATTCCGATGCTAACTTGACTGATAATAAGTATGTTTGAGTATGATTGCACACTGTCTCTTGATACGACAAATCTTTGTTTTTAGGGGTTTCGTTAAAACTAAGAAACATAAACACCATAAAAAAAGCCTTCATAGAAAGCGTCATATAAACTCGGAAGAGAGAGGTGATTGTAATTGGAAAAAATCTCGAAATAACGAAGATAATGATAACGATGATGATCAATCATGCGAATACAATAATAATAATAATAATAACACAAACAGTTATAACGATATTAATAACACAAATACTGAGAGTGATAATTATCGTCAGGGTAATTGTGATAATAATTATGACGAACCGAAAACCAGTGTTAAGTGGGGCGATTATGAGAGCGATAACGAAGGAGAATCGTCTAATTTTAATAGAAATGATAGCAAATCGTTTTCTTTTAACGAATCTCGAGTTGAAAATCGTCCGAGAGAGATTGAATCCCCGGTTTATGAGGCGACTTGTGTCGGTGATGATTATCCTAGTAATAACAAGTCCCAGGAAGTCAGTAAATGGAATGACTACGATAGTGATAACGAAACGAGCACCTCTAACAATAATAATAATCGAAATTCTTTTGAAGATAATCAAAATAGAAAACCTGTTAAGAGATGGGAATCAAATTATAATAATAATAACAATTATAATAACGATAGGAATAATGATAAAGGTTGGGGAGATAAGGGCGATAATAACAATGAGGATTCCAATGCCGCTAATAGCCCCGTCAGGAACAATGACTTAGCGAATATTAATAATTCCCCAGCGAGAGAAAAGAGTGGATGGGGATCTTTTGATAGTCCGAATCACGAGGATAAATGTTCCAAGTCCCCAGAACCGAGTGATAGTTCGAAACCAGTAGCAACTGGCGGACTTGGCAAATGGTCATACGATAGTGATGAGGAAGGAGCAAGTAATAATAATAATAATGCACAAAATAGTCCCAAGAGAGGAGAAGATACTCAAAAGTGGGGTTCAAGTAATAGTCCGAATAATAATAATTACCAACCACAGAAATGGGGAAATGAGGATGATTCCCAAAAGTGGGGTTCACGTGATAGTCCCAAAAGAAATGATGATGATAATAATAACGGACAACGGTGGGGAAATCGAGATAGTCCAAAACGTAATGATGAAGATAATAACGGACAGCGATGGGGTTCACGTGACGGTTCTCGTCGTAACAATTTCCGAAGATGGGGTGGACGGGATGGTGGGAGGAGAAATAATTTTAGGAGATGGGGTGGCCGAGATGGTTCTCAGAGAAGTTTTGATAATACTCAACGGTGGAATTCATCGAATAATGATAATAATAACGACAATAATAACAAAAGATGGGGCTCGTATAATAACAATGATAATGACAACGACAATAATAACAAACGATGGGGCTCGTATAACAACAATGATAATGACAACGATAATAATAACAAAAGATGGGGCTCGTATAACAACAATAATAATGATAACGATAGTAATAATAAAAGATGGGGATCTTATAACAACGATAACGATGATAGTAATAAAAAGTGGGGATCATATAACAGTAATAATGATAATGATAAAAAGTGGGGCTCAAATAATGCAAGCCCCCAAAGAAATGATGGTAACCAGAAATGGGGTTCGTCAAATAATAGCCCGCAAAGAGGTAATGATAATAAAAGATGGGGCTCCAATAATGCTAGTCCGCAACGAAATGATGGTAACCAGAAATGGGGCTCACCTGATGCTAGCCCTCAGAGGAATGATAATAAATGGGCGTCGAATGATAGTCCAAAGGCGGATAATGAAAAAACTGATAACGATACATATGATCTCCCACAAAAGAGTGCATGGGGTGCATATGATAGTGATGATGAATCGAAAGGGGTCACTGTTGAAAAGACCGAAACTAAAATGGATAGCAGTAACAAGAAATGGGATTCTGGTGAAGATTTTGATCAGAAGAAATCTGAAGATAATAATTGGAATTCACAGGATAGTCCGAAAAGACAAAATTCCGGAGAAAAAAGTACTGGATTTGGTAAATGGGGAGATTTTGATAGTGACGAAGAAGGAAAACCGGCACCTAAAGAAAATAATAGTTCTGAGTGGTCTAATAAATCTAATTGGAAATCTTACAATAGTGACGATGAATCGAAAGGAACGTTCAATGACAATAATGAAAATAAAAATAAAGGAAATTATAATAATAATAATTCTGGCCGAAACAGAAATAATGATTTTAGAAATGATCGGGGCAATGACTTTAACGATAGAAATAAGAAGTGGCAGAATCGGAATGATAACGAAAAACGAAACATCTGTAAATATTATAGTATGGGTAATTGTCGTCACGGGGACAGATGTACTTATCTTCATGAATCGCCAAATAAACCTGTCTCACAAGAATCCAAGAAAAAAGAACTTTGTAAATTTTATGAGCATCAGCAATGTTACAAACGAGTTAATTGTGTCTTCATGCACGAAGAGTTTCCGTGCAAATTGTTTCACGCTGGTTCAAAAATGTGTCCTTCGGGCGATGGCTGTAAATATTCTCACGCTCCACTGAATCAAGAGACGAAAGCATTGTTGGAGAAATATCTGGATGAAAAAGTACGATATTATTTTGTAAATTATATTTATTTAATCTTGATTATACTCGCTTTAGATTCTTTTAAATTACTTTGTCTAAAGAATAAGTTAAACTTCAATATAATTGATACATTCTTTTATTAAAATATCAAGATATTTTTATTACATTAATTGTTACATTAAAAAGCGGTTTACGTACTTCTGATGAGATTTTTATAAACAATTATTAGGTTCTCTAAATTGAAGTTATGGATTAAAAAATAACTATTTTGGAATAAAAATGTGATGTCTCCACTGAACGGCTTCCGAAAATATTTCACTAAATATAGATGCATAAGTAAAAATATTTTAATTTAAAAAATAGAGCCTCGCATTTCTAAATGTAGCCAAACAATATACAGATAAAACAGAACTACAATTGGAGTTTCCTGTGCTCAGTGTCAGTATTTTTTAAATTGTAATCAGTCTCACTCAAAAGATGGTTAATTTTGATAAAAAATAGTTAATTTTTTTTGTAATTCTAATATACTATATTCTTTGTCTGGCTATCAAAGGTGCTCTTCAGATTGAGACTAACAAAATAAATTAGCTTATAAAAATTGTGAAAAGTAAAATTTATTTACTCTCAAACGATGGATTAATTTATTTGTGGACGTAAAACTTGTCTTTGTACCAAATCGGTTATAATTCTAGACTATAAAAGTCAAGTAAACACAAAATAGCTGTAATGTTATCTATTTTTCTATAGATGCTAACATATTTTTCTAAAATGTTTTAAAATTATTTTTAAAATTTTATTTTCAATTAGGTCGATGAACGAACGGACAAAATTGGATCTGAATGGAGTTCCAGTAGTGCTTATTAAACTATTTAAATATTTTAATTTTTATTTAAATTTAGTTAAAAAATCCAATGATGATGATATAGATGACGATAATACCCAGTAATATTGTTCTTATTTCTGTATGGTATTAATGTTTTATATTTTAGTTGTGGATTTGATCAGAGTGATAGTCAATTTGTCGATCCGATGCGTCACAGATATCCTGGCGGTCAAGACCTAATGAGATTTCCAGTGAGACCATGGAATCCCATGATGCCAATGCAAGTTCCTCATCAAATGGAATTTATGCATCGACAAAGATTTATGTATGATCGATTTCCATATGGTGTGCCTGCTGGTAGAATGTTTCCTAGAGGTTTCAGAGGAATGGTGCCTCCAAATATGCATGAAGGATTTTCTAATGGGTTAGTTTATAAATTATTTTTTGATTATTTACCGATATATTTTGTATCATATATAAGTTTATTCACTTTATTTCAAAAGATAGGAGTTATTTAATCATTTGTGTTGAAGCAAAGTGCGTGAAATATATATCATTATAATGATTAAAACAATATTAATAAATCACTTAATAAATTTTATTAATGTCTCAAACAAACACGTTCAATTAGGATACCAATTCTTTAACATTCTTGCTTCGGTGGCAAGGATACAATTATCTTGCCAAACTCACGACCTGTTATCCTCACCAAAGAAGTTAATCTTGTCTGTGAAATATTGATTTAAAAATCATTTGTTATTGCCTTTAATACCCAATTCGCGCAGAATCCTGGTCAGTAAATCACCCTCCAATTATTGGTTTATAGCGATATATACTGGAAAACTCTGATCTTAATTTACGTTGTCTTCGTTAGGGTGTAATCGTAGGTCAAATTATTATCGGAATCTCATTTTTCGTAAACCTTAAAAACTGTAATTTTACTTACTTTGATTCCTTGAAATTCTTCATTCATCTCCACCAATGTAGCACAACAATTCGCCAGTATCATTAGCTTCAAATGTCATATTACTCTGATTCCCAAAGCTGGTTTTCGACCGCTATTTTTACATTCAAAATTTTCTGCCTTTAAAATAAAATTTGTAATCATACAAATGGAGTGTTTTGTTTTCCTGATATGATTTAACCTCCATCTGAATATTCCAAATTAACTTGTCTGATTTGTAGATCTTTTGTTTGTAAGTTTGATTATAAAACAACTGGGGTTAAATGTTCTGGACTCGTTTATAAAATTGAAATGAACTACAGCCTAATACCTTTCAGAATAATGAATTTTTGGTAGTAAAACAGAAAAATTTGATTCAAATATTAAGGAATCGTTTATTACCTTTTTTACAAATTTAAACAAAACACTTATTCTACCAATAGTTCATAGGAGTGATAGCAAAATATATCACTTCCTTGCATTAGTGTTCGCAGTATTAGCCTCTGTACCACTGTATTGTCACTGGTAGAATTTCTTTTAAAATTATATGCCCCATGGAAAATAAAATTAAAATAGTAACATTTCGATCATGTTTTTTCATATTCTTTAATATTTCTATTTATAGTTTATACTACTATGCCCCAAAATTTATTAGCGTTTTTATGTCCCTATTACATTTTTTTCTATTTCTATATTACATTAGCTTTCTAGCTCAAAATTTTGCATCGTTTTAATGATCTTGAATATGTGTATCCATTTCTGTTTTTAATTTGTTTTCTATTATTGATATACTGTGTTGTACGTCATGTATTACTCTAATCACTTACAAAAAGACAATTATTCGAATCATTTGTCTTCACTACTGGAAAAAAGGTCTTACAGTGGCTTCCGTGATTTGTGAAATCTTTGATGTTGAAGGTAAAAATACAGGAAAGAATAGCGCAGCACGATTTTGGTTGCAATTCTTTAGGCAAACTGATACCAGTTTTGATGATGAACCATGTTCAAGGTGAACATTAGTGGCAGTTTAGGAGCTGTACGTTTTAGTGGAAGAGCAGTCAACTTCGAGCACTTACAGACTGTCAGAGGACCTCGGTTCTTTCAAAAACACTATTGCTAGTCATCTGCACAATATTAGTTTTTTGTAGAGAAACCCTTTGCAAGTTCCGCACAATTTGCTTGAGAACTAAGCTCAGTGTTGAAAAAGCCTTTACCGTAAACTCCTCATCAACCATCGACATAAGCGGTTTTTGACGCGAATTGAAATACGAGAGGGAAAATAGATCATATTGTCTGTGTGGTAGAATTTAAAAGTCTATGTTCTCTACGAGATCGTTTTGGATGGTTATGTCATAATCGCTAACCTTTACGTTTAACAGCTTCCAATAGCGGAAAAAACTTCTCCAATGGAATGTGCAGCATAAAATATAGACCCTGTCAGTTATTTTACGTCATGTCGCAACCTGTATATAGCTCTGGCCTATCCCCTTCTTATTTTTACCTGTTCCGCTCGTAGGCCCATTTTCTTTCTGGGTGTGAAAACTACTGATAGTATTTTCGTTATTTCATAATTGCCGGAGTGGTACTTTCATGGTTTTTAGTAAAGGACTGGAAAGTGGCTTCAAGTGATAGAAAACAATGTATTGTTCTTACAGTAATGAAATTTTTTTTGTGTAACTGTTATTTTCAATTGAAGTTATTTACTGAAAACACTATAATAATATAAACAATAAATATTTTGAAAACCCAATTCTATTAGTTTAATTTTAAAATTAAAAGAAAAAATCGATTTATTGAATCTATTTCAAGTATGAATTATCAAATAAGAATTTTCTATTTCTTTTTAAATTGTTGAAATAAATAGCGCATTATATTTCACATTATCTTTAATTACATTTCAAAAATATTTTTTGTTCAATTTTTACTTACTAACTACCTAGAAAATTTAAATTATAAATGTCAAAAATTATAACTTTATAAATCATAAATTATTATTAGTTTAATTTAGTAATAAATGAATTAATAATTAATAAATTTCCAAAATTCAAAATTTTATTAACTATAATTTTTAGTTATAAACCGTTTTTATGCATATATATATATA
>MQRK01177544.1:48018-69072 GCA_001938485.1 Girardia tigrina
GAAATATTCCGATAAATACTGTTATCCGACAACACTGTTTAATAAGTCTTATGAGTTCGTATAAAAAAATTTCAATATCCACAGCAACGTAGGCCACGAATACTCATAGAAATGTTTGGAAAATATAATGATTTTTTGTATTATGAGAATTTTATTGATGTGATAAGTTGTCCCCTGTACGAGGAAATCGTCTCAGTTACTTGAGAACATGTTTAAAATTATTTTAACAATATTTTATTATCGTGTCGTTCTTAAAAATTGGATGAACCGCCATAGCCCCCCATGCACCGCGATAGAGGTAAAGGGGGGTCTATCGCGGTGTGCCTCACTAAATTTGTTTTTCTTCATTACCTGAAACTGTGAGCATTTTGAGCTTCTGGTGTTATTGAGATACATCATCCACAAGTCTTCATAAAAAAAATCAGATCGGATTTGCGTGAAATGCCATCACAGCTACGTTACTAGTCCGGCGATGTCCTTAAGTGCACCGCCAAAGGGGACTTTACCCTAAATATTATTAATTTGTTAATAGTAGTAACCCTTTCGAGACGGTTTCTTGATCAGCTGTATAATTTAGTGGTACATATATGTAAAGAATCTCGAAAGGGTTAAACAACTTAGGCACACAGACCTGCGAGGATTATACGGAGCTCCTTCAATTTACTGACATGTATGTCAGAATGAATATTGAATTTGGCACCTAAGCCCTGGACTAGCAGCATGGACTCTACATTTTCTACATAGCTAACCAGTGAAGAAAAGCCCAAACTTGTTGAAAACATCTCACCAGATTTTAACTTACATTTGCTAACAATACTTCCGGATAGTTTCCGTGGAATTAAAATTTAATAAAATTTTGTTGAATTAACTCAAATTGATGATGACTTCCTAAAAATATCAGTAATACAATGGCCAGCAATATAATCTGTTAAGGAAGCAATTGAAATGGTCAGCAAGCTCGCGTGTGTAAATGATTGCGTTGAGCGTGGTGTGAAACTTTCATAATAGTAGTTCTTTAGAAATTTCGCTTTACCTAAAATCGGATTTTTAAAAAACTTTCTTTATACATGGTCCATTTGGTTCAAATTTCTTCCTCATCGCTGTCATCGTCGCCTAATAGGGGGTGCAGAACAAATTTCGTTAGTGGACTAATTTAACTAATGCTGATATTATTTTGGTTATTATAAATGAAACCCGATATTGTAGAAAAAATTAATTAATTAAAAATTGTAAAAAAATAAAGTAAAATTGTAGAAATAGGTAAATTAATTAAAAATTGTAAAAAATTAAAGTAAAATAGTAGAAAAAGGTAGTAGAAAAAATAATTTAATTTCGCTAAATAATTAATTTTGATAAAGAAGTCATTTTGTTTTAACTTTATGTTTTTTAAGAATTAATAAAATTTAAAACGTTGTTATGGTAGATCAAACGTCATCTTCAAATATTGGATATTAAATTGTAGAGGGGTAGCGAAAGAATTCCAAACTGTATCTGGCAAATTATTTTTTGTATTATAAGAATAAAGTATTCAAAAATAGAATTGCATTAAGGTGTCTAATGTATCCCACTACAGGCTGCAGTAGTAAAGCATCTATTACCATTGATACCATTGAAATTATTATTGAAACCTACCATAATCACGAACCTGAACTATATGATGAACCAATGAGAGCATTGAAGAAAGAGATAAAAGATAAGTCCGAAACAATATTAGAAAGTTTAAGACAGATTTTTGATAATGTTTGTCGGATGTACTCAGAAGAAGTTGCCACGAGAATTTCTTTCCCAATGGTTGTCCGAAGAATGACCAAAAGAAAACATCTTGTCTTCCTTAAGATTCCAGAAGATGTGTCTGGTTATGTTAAATCCATAACATAAAATACAATACTTAACCAGCATTATAAGGGACCAATATTTGATGGCGATGAAGTCATTTGAATCTTTTTCCTTTCAACTGAGATGGTTGATAATCTCCCAAATTGTGATAGCATCTGTTATGATGGGACATTTTTTTATTGTGCCAAAAATATTTTCTCAGTTTTTCATTATTTCAGTTCGACATGGTCAAAGAATGTTGCCAACGTTTTTTTGTCTTGATGAAATCTAGGCAATATCAACATTACAAGTTGGTTATTCAGAAAATAAAAGATGTGGTACCTCAGTTTTTGCCTTCATTGGTAATTGGTGACTTTGATAAGCTCCAATCAGAGCATTTCGTGAAATATTTTCACAGATTACCTGTCAAGGCTGCTATTTTCATTTTAANCAGGCTATTGTAAGGAAACTTGGCGAACTTGGCTTGAAATATTTTTTCATTCGCAATAAAGAATTTAACCAGCTGATAAATTTGATAATGGCGCTTGGATTTTTGCCCTCTGATAAAATATGTACATTATTTAGTACATTGAAACAAACAAGGAGCGGAACTAGACAACAACAAACAAAAATAGCCTCTTTTCATCTCTTCTTTGAAAGGATATGACTAATTGATCTCGCGATAATCATTTGGTTCACGATCTTGACTAACAATTTCTCCGAGACCTTCAACAAGAAACTAAAGATGAAATTTGGGGTTCATCATGACAATCCATGGGTTTTCACTGAAACTCTGAGCAACATCATTGATGACATGAGACTAGAAAGTTTGCGTATAAGAAATGGACTTGAAACTACTAGACAGCGTGGTCCTAATATTCTAGCAAATCTCTCTTCCGAGCTCAAAGATAGTTTAATAAATAATAAAATCACTCAATTCCAATTTCTTTGCAGATACTTAAACATTTTGGAGATTGAACCTGCAATTCAATCAATATTTTAGATCAGCATTGGTCTTGAAGATGATCAATTTTGTGCCGAAAAGAAAGATATTTTGTAAACAAAAATATTTGTAGTGAAATATATTTTTCGTTCATAATATTGCGTTATTTTTATATACAGAGTTTTGTTATAAAAGGTCGTTCAAGTTATATTCAATTGTTGTTTAGTCTATGCATTATTAATTTTGTTGTAAAAATAGAATTACATTATTATTAAAATTATTAATCACTTTAACAGCAATTATTTATTTTATTTATTAGTGTAATTTGAAGGATTAACTTACTTTTTTCTACAATTTTTAATTAATTAATTTTTTCTAAAATATTGGGTTTCATTTATAATAACCAAAATAATATCAGCATTAGTGAAATTAGTCCACTAACGAAATTAATTCTTTAGCGAAATTAGTTCCGTAACCCAGTAATAGGTTTTTACCATGAAAAATAGGTCTTCGATTGAATATGTCGACATTTTTTTAAAAAATAGAAAGACTAAAGATAGAATAAAATCACGTGTACTATCGAAAAGAAGAAAATATACTGATTATAATTCAGGGTTTTTTTCTTTTTTGTCCGTTTTCCGCACCCACTGGGCCACTGTATATTAAAATAATTTGTAATCTGTAACTTTAATATAACACTAAATTGAGATACTTTATCAGATGAAATGTAGCTATTATAATTTAGTTGTCTTATTTTGCCTTTGCGGAAATTATAGATGACAATCGGAGCCAGCGATTTAATGATATAATTGAATACATATGTAATCAAATTATTTAATGATGGTTGATGAGGAAAGAAAACATTTGTCATAAATCTAGTTGCTCCACAAAACAACCCCTGTATGCTCGTTGATAAGAAGATGAAATATTTATATTGACACTGTCTCTGAATATCAAACTGAATGCTATAATGGCTATTTATTTCTTATTATCAAAAAATAATTACCATAGTTGGTTGAACTTTAATAATTATATATTTTATTATTATAAATCAATGTTTGAACAAATTAAAGAGTTTAAACTTGTATAATATTAATGATATTTGTTTTCATTGTGCATTTTTAATTAATTGATCTGTTATTTATTATTAAAACTTAAATTAAGTTTTGTATTAAAGATACACAAATGAAATCAATGAATTTAATGAACAAGATCAATGTATTCAAAATAAATTTTTAATATTTTAATGAATTATATTCATTGGTTGTTTTTGCTTGAAAGTGTTTAATGGACTCGCAGAATTTCGATAATTGTGAGTAAATAATTTATCATATAGTTTCTAATATCACGGATGTTGTGGTTTCTTTTGGTGAACTTTAAATTTTTGATATTTTTAAAAATCATATATATATTTTAAATAAATTAAAAATAATGTTCGATTAATTAAAATGAAATAATTCTTTAAAATAAAAATCTTTTAAATTCTCAAAAAAAAGAACAGACTCATTCTTTAAATTTTTGGAAATAATTAATTGTTATAAATAATCTCTAAAATAAAAAAATATTTAAAATCAAGTTTTAAACAGTTATTAGTAAAAAAAATATATTAATTAATTTTAAAAAGTTAATTTCATAAATAATTGAATTTAAATTGTTTTGCATTTATTTTAAGAGTTATTCGGAAGAATTTTTTGTTGAAATTTTTGTTGTCAAAGATGTAATTAAAAAAGATAATTTAAAGTTAAAAGGTAGTTGGAAATTCAGCAAATTAAAATTCGATAAATAATTGATAAAATATAGATATATTAAAATTTTTATAATTAATGAATCTCTATTAAATAATCATAAATTTAAATATTGCTAAATATTTTTGTATTTTAAATTTGTGAATTATTTTTGCAATAATAACAATAAATTTATATATTTATCGATATTATTATTTATATTTAGAATTTTGAGATCTGGATAATGTAATTGAAATATTGTTCCTCATAAATTTGTTTCAATAATGAAAATTGTAGTAGAAATAAAGTTTATAAAATTATGACTTCGAATTTAAATGACGAACCTAATAACGGGTTAGTGAACATTCACAATAGAGTCGAAAGAGTAAGGTTCTTGATCATTGGTTGCATTGTAAAAATAGAATCCCTTTTGTTTAAAGGATGAATTTTCTGTTTTACAGAAGGGCTTTGAGTTACATTATGAACAGTAGTTCTGTGAATCATTATTGATAAAATACTACAACCGATTAATTAATATTCGCAATAGGCAAAGTCGTTTTAAATCTTAGGATCTTTAATTAAATTATAAAAAATTGCCATTAATATCCAATGATATATTAAAATAATATTATACATTTTTTTAAAATATTCCAATAACAAACATTTAAGTCAATATTCAAATATTTTACAGATTAAAATTGTTGAGGATAGATTATGAAACTTCGAAACATGTTCCATAATTGATTTCTTAAAAAGCCTACTAAATGATATATATATATTTATAATAAACTATTTTACAATATAATAATAATAAATTATATATTAATATAAGAAGTACAATAATATAGTGGATCTACAATAACAATAAATAATTCAAATATTTGTGAAGGAAACTAATCTTCACCTTCTTTTTGGATTATTAAACTAAATACTTAAAAAAATGTATAGCGAAACGTTTTCTCTTTACAACACTAAACACAAATAGTAATCACATGAAAAATAATGTATTACTTTTGAGAACCTTTATACAGTAGAAATTCGTTAGTATGAACGTCATGAGACCGTAAAAAACAATCCGTTCTAACCAAGGTCTGTTAGAACGAAATTTTCTGTATGTATTTTTTTAGAAAATCAATAACTTGTAACATAATTGATCTTCGAAAACATACTATCTTACTTTATCTTGACGATCGGTTTGCACTCCGAATTTTCCACCGAATCCTTGTGAATAATCTTTTTGGGAAGAATGTTTATCAACATCAGCTACATAGTCATGCCCAACAGCAACCTATAAATGGAAAATATTTTTCTTCACCTTTAATTGTAAGATTTACTTTATCCATCCTATCTTTTTGAACACCGAATTTTCCTCCATAACCATATGAAGGTTTGGAAGACCGATCATAAGTCACTTTTTTAATAGCGGCATCAGATTGTTTAACAGTTTCTTTAAGCTCTTTTAAACTAAATTTCATTGAATAAATAATATGAAGTGAATTTAATTTTATTTAATATATTAAATTGTAAAATAATGGAATACCTCTAAAATGAGATGGTAACCATAACACTATTTTTGAAGGCACAGTAATTTTGGAAACAATAAATTATTTAAAAATAATGGTAAAAAATTATGAAATAAATTTTTATTTGTGGGGCTTAGTGAGAGCTTAAATTTTCAATTCAAGTCCATATATTTATTTTTAAACTCTATGGGGACCCCAAACCATGAACATGTCGATTGATCGGGATACAATTTTTTTTTCAATACAAGAACACCAACATGGCTTTTTAATCTTTTATTTTCATTACAATCAGAATTGTCTTTTGGACAACTCTCAGCAAAACTCTCGTCATTCGACATCGTTCTAAATTGATAATTTTTTTATTAATGTTTGTTAATAAACAATTATTCGAACAAATATTTCATTATTTTCTGATTTATTTTTAAAGTTCAATTTTGTAGTTTTAGTATTAATTTTTATTTACATATTAATTTTATTTAAAAATTTTTTTTCGTTTTATTAAGAATATTCTTGAACCATAATTGTTACATATATTTAATTAAATTAATTTTTTTAATTGCTATTTATTAACTAACACAATTAAAAATCTAAGTAAATAATAAAATTTAATAAATAAAAATCGATCATTTTGCACATCACCCTATAAAAATATCTGCCGACACCCATGCATATTGATGAGGCCCGTATCTTGAAAAATATTTTCCAGGGGCTCATTATTTCAAAAATGTTAAGAACCACTGTTATATGTTATGGAGATTCCAGGAAAGTTACCAACAGTTGATGTTTATATGTTAGGCCAAATTTTTGTAATTGCAGAATTCACGATTTCAGCAATTCTTTTACCGCTAAATTTAATATGAAAAATTCTCAATTTTATTATTTGATGAATTTAGCAAATCGGTTGCCTAAAAAACCGCATCGTTTAATCGATTGAATTCAAATTTGACAATATTGTTAGGAAACTCGTCACATATGATCCATTTAATTTAATAACAAAAGTATATTTTGCAAATATGTTATAATTCAAAACATACAAAATAATAAATTTCATCCATTAAAAATATATTTATAGGCAATGTAAATTTAAAGTTAATATTAATAACTTCAAATTCTGTGTAAGCATGTGGATAGTTATTGGGAGTGTCGTGTGAAGAATTGTTAATTAGGTTACATTGACCTAATATCAATGTACAATAGGCAGTTTCAACCAGCTTATTGAGAATTTGAGATTAGCGTGATTTCATATAATCGATTACAAAATCATTATTTTTTCATTTATATACAGATGAATTAAATTATTAATCAGTGACCTGAAAATGACGGTTGATCCGTCGAAATATATTGTCTATAAATATATATTTTTAATGGATGAGTTTTGTTGTTAATAAAGTTTCCATCCAGATTGAAGCTTATCAATATACAAAATACATTAATAAATAAATGATGTACATATAATACCGTCTGTAAGTTCAATCGCACCAAGTAAAAATAAATTTACAAATTAAAGTAATAATACGAACATATAACAATCTTTCATAATAAATTTATTTTTTTCATAAAAAAATTGAGAATTTTTCATTTTAAATATTTAGGAAAAAATGTCCGAAATTGTGAATTCACCAATTACATATAAAATTCAAACGTGGATATTTGTTCACAGGACAAATGTTAGACCATCAGTTAAGGTTTTAGTATAGTGATGGCGAACATTTTGAGCTCGGTATGTAGTAGGAGAAAATGGGCATTCTGGACCACCTCCCCCGGTGGAATCATTGTTTTCGTGGCGTGTCAGACATAACAAAAGTAAAGATTAAAAAATAAAAATATTTATATTTTTAAGTAATTTATCTATTTCACTAACAAAACATTGTTTAGTTTTAAATTATTTAATATATTTCGATTAATTCAAATTATGATTAATTAAAAATTTACAATAAATCAAAAAAAATTATAAACATGCTTAATGCGGACAGAACTATACTTGGCTAACAGAATTTTTTTATCTTTTGTAGAAGGGAAAACTACCATGACATTTTTAAATAAATTTATTAGTAACTATTTAAATCTTTTGTAGAAGGGGAAATTTCATACAAAAAAATTTAAAAGTCCATTTTGCAATTAAATAGTTGCTAATAACCAGGGCAACCAAATACTATTAAGTCAAAATTTTTTCATATTATTTATATTTATTATATTAGTAATATTTTTAACAAAATTATGTTTTTATTATATATATATATATACAGTCCACCCTCGTTTCCGGGCATTCTTTATGGTGGGGTACCTTGATTTCTGGGGAAATTTTGGTTTTTGGGGCAAGTTTTAAGATAATCACACTATTACATATTATTTATATTGTGTTTTTATTCCAAAAGTACAATTGTGTTTCGTTTTTTGGGGCATATTTTTTAACCTAAAAATAATATTTAATCTTGGTCTGAAATAAGTATCAAAATTTCCCCAAATTTAAAATATTACATAAAATATTACTTTTTTTTAAAAAAATTTGTTAAATTTTGCTTAAATTTGGAAATGGAACCTCTAGTAATAGGCAAAGCAAAAAAACCGAGGTGTTTTGGTGGGTTTAACCCAAAATCCATAAAAATAAATTATGAACACTCACCAAAGGCATGGATGACATCAAAAGTTTTTGAAAAATGGTTAATTAAAATTAATAATGAGATGGAAGTGGAGAAAAGGAAAATTTTAATTATTTTAGATAATGCACCATCCCATCTGAATATCCAACTTTCGGCAAGAGTTTTTATATTTTCCAAAAAACACAACTTCCATAACACAGCCATTGGATATGGGTTTGATAAAGGCATTCAAAGATCATTACAATAATTCTCTTGTTGATTTTTTGGCAACTGAAGAAGATGATTTAAATAATGATCTATTAAAAAAACATTAATATTAAAAATGCTATTGTTTTTACTTCTATTGCCTGGGAGTTAATATCCAAAGAATCGATTATTAATTGTTTCAAAAAGGCATTTTCCAAAAAAAGAAGAAACCAACCAAAATATGAAAATTCATATGCTTGAGGAAGATATAGAGGGTGTTATTGTTGAGGTTTATGAAGAAAATTTATCAGAACCGCTGAAATTTGTGAAAAAGTTCGTTATGATAAACTAAAGCTGGGACGGGAAAACTTAAAGAATTGGAAAATGTTATTGAATATACCTTTTGATGTTAAAAAAGAATACATCAAGTTTAGAATGCAATTTAATAATTTTTTAAGGAAGGAATTTAAATTTGGGAAAACAATAACTGATTATTTTAAAAAATTGGAATAAATTTTATTACGTTTTTCGATGTTTTTTTAATATTTTGGGTGTTTTTTTGGTTTTGGGGGCAAAATTTGATATTTTTTGCACCAAAACCGAGGGTGGACTGTATATATGTTTATTATATCAATAAAATATTCACATTTTTATATTCAAAAACTTGTTTTTTTAAGTTTTTCATTTTAAAGTATATTTACCATATTACTATAAATTTGTGAATTTAATTTTTGGTAGTTATTAATTGTAAAAATATTTTTTAAGTTAATTTGAGTTTAAAAACATACTTTTAAATATATAAAGATAATGTTTCTTATAATATATAATTACAATATTTATTAGTATTTTATATTATCCAATCAGAATTCTGATAAAGAAAATTTTTGTGTTTCATACAGACGACTCAATTGGTTTTGAATGTTTTAATAATTGCTTTCTCAATGGACGATCCACCTGATGATGTTCTGTCAAGAACGAAATATGTAGTGAATTTTAATGAAATAAATTGTTACTCAGATAATATTTTCTCGTTGTTCACTTTGCTGAAACAATTAAACTATATATATATATATATATCACTGGTTTAGGACCTATTTTAGACCAACCATTAAATCAGGACGATCGCACACACTCAAATTCATAAAATTCTATCATTATCAATAGCGACAACAGTAATTAAAACTAATCGATAATTCATCAATTGTCATACTCAACAAAATCCGTCCGCCCCGAACCCGAAACTGATTTTGAGCCCCATCTCTGTTCTTTCTCGCTGACATCGTTCTACAATCCCAATAAATCGATAAACCAGTCTCTCTCGTCCAATCAAACCCACCTGAAAGTCGGGATCAACTTCCCAATCGTCGTCTTCGTCGTCTTTTTTCTTTTCCACTGTAATCTTGCTGCCGGCAGTCGCTTTCCACATCTGAAATATAAGAAATAGCGTAATTTACCGATGAATTTTGGACAGAAATTCCGAATTACCTTTCCAGAAGTTTATTAATAAAACCAGGAAAGATTTTTTGAAAAAATACCAAATGAAACAACTGTAGATTGAAGAGAAATAGTTAAACAAAGATTTTTTTCGTTATTGATTTAATTTGAATTTAATCGATAATAGAATTAAAAACTCTAATTGAACTGTAGATTTATATTACAAATTATACGCTAGATTTTTTGTCGGTTTTTAAATGTATCATTGTTTGATCATGTTGTTTTGGTTATTTGTTGAACTCAATTCAACCGAGAACCACTGAAAATTAGATAGAAAAATTTTCAAATGTAGAAAACTTGAATTTTATTTTCAAATTCAAAATTTAACTAAAAGATCTTTTAATAATATTGATTTATTAGAAATAGAATTTAATTTGAATCAATTGGTAATTTTTTTTAGACTTTAATTTTTTAAATTCAAATTTATCGCAAATATAATTTTGATTATGATATTTAATACGCAATGTTTGTTAAGTTTAACATTTTCATCAATTTTGTTTGTAGTAATGTGATAAAAATAAACGATGTTTGTCATTCTTTCAAAATAAACACTACCTACCGATTGTTAGGATTGATTATCCGAAATTATTTGTTGGTGACTGTGATGGCAGAAAAAACGATTGAAAAAATTAAAAAAAAACAAAAACTTGTTTAAGTGTTGTCGTACTTTATGTGAAAAATTTAAATCCTTGTTAAATGTAAATAAAAAAAATAATGATTGAAAAATCGACTTCTTTTCTTGTTCGTTTTCACCGATTATAATTATGCTTTTTTCCTCATCTGTATGATGATATCGAGGGGGTTCGAACACTCATATCTTCCCTTTTGATATCCGGGGAAAGGAAGTACCCATTTCGTTAAAAATTCGTTTAATATTTCATCAAGGGTCAGTTCTGAGTCACCGACATTGTTCAGTAGTTTCCTGATTCGAAATTCAAAAGTTGCGAACTTTTCTTTTTCATCTTGTGTAACATTTGCCAGCTCCACAAAAATATCCAGAATAGACTTCTTCACTGTGAACGTTTCACAGACCAATCTTTTGCTTCGTCCTAAGTTAAGGCATCTGTTTTATGGTCTTTCCATAATTCATCGGCTTCTTCTGAAAGTAACTAATCGAAGGCATTAATCGACAGCAAATCATTCAAGGACAGTCATTCTTCAATATCCTTAAGCCATTGTTATGTGGGTTCGGAGGATTCTTAAGTATGGGAGAGATTCGTGTTGTAGAAGATCATTAGTTGATGTTCGGGGTGACCAATCAGTCTCTAATTCGAGATACAGTAAGCACTGACAAAATGATACCAGAGCTCGTCTCTCCAAGTGTCAAGGTGAGCATTTGGCCAATAAGGCGCCCATGTAGTCCATCTCAATCGTCCTCGTCGTCCGACAATAGGATTCACAATACCGGCAAGATCACTCTCGTGGAGACTCGGATTAAAGTAAACATAATCTTGGAAAACATATTCCAAAAGGGTAATCGCAGAAATCGAGCGATCAATCATTAATTTCTTTGTCAAAATTTCGTCGATGATCAGATTCATAAATCGTAAATTCAAAAAAGTCAAAATTCAACGTAATATTTATTTTGCAAAGTTTCCATTTAATTTTATTTGTGTTTTAAAACAATCACATTATTCAAACTAACATTGTATTTGATAAAAAGATAAATTCGTTTTTTCATTCAGATATTTCGAGATAAAAAAATACATTTGAAATTAAAAATATTACATTTAAATTTCACCCTCATAATATAAAAAACAAAAACTAGAAAACAAGCAATATTTACATTTTTTAGAAGAACAATTTCTGATTTTTACAAATGAAATTAACAAAACACAACAGCCATCATTCAGCTTCTTGTGAATTTCTTCTATCGATTTGCCTTACATTAAAACTCAGCAGTTCCTGAGCTTTCTTTGAAAGTGCCGCTAACAATAAATTGCGCTGCAGGCTACGATGTTATAGTGTAAATATTTGCGGTGTGCTCGACAGATACGATAGGCTTATCAATCAAAAACACGTTGAGTTGATAAAATACATATTATTAAAACAAACTATAAATTTAATATCATAACTGAAAATAATCGTTTGATTTAGGGACAAATATTTGATTCCGAGATCCTGGGATTGAAATACCTAAACGTAACAACTAACAAGTAGTCAGTACTTTTTCCATTGAAGTGATTGTCTTGGGAAATCGAAATAATTGTTTTAAATAGTTCTAGGGAGTAAATAATTTCCATAAAATATCAAGAAGATACAATTCTGATGACAAAAGAAAAAAATTAGTAAAATATTTTTTTGTTAATTTATTTACAAGTGCATAAATTAATCAATAAAAATCAAAAAAACAAGTGTACCAATATAAATCATATTTTTTTATTAAGAAAAATATTATTATCATCATTATCGATCGCGGTTCCACAGCCTTTATTTTAAATATACGTAACTTCTATAAAACTGTAGTTTTATTTTTGTATAGAATATTTCAAAAGATTTGTAAAAGAATTTTTCATTGTCGCATCAAAATTCGCGCACACCGTCAATTCGCTGGTCCCCGGAGATGACCAGATTGATACCATTTCCACATCTCCCATCCAGATTTCGTCCCTATTCTTTTCTAACTTTGTCCAAATTTCATTGACAATTACAGCCAGTGATTTCGCTCTCATTACGCTAACACGAAATGTGATCTTATTGGGTTTACTGTTGATTCCCAATATCCCATCAGTCGGCTCATATAAGTAACAACCTTCTTTCCATTTAGCAAATTGTTTTGGAAAACCGATTCGATTTTGAGATTTCTGATTTGATTTAATTAGATAATTAAACACACCCGGCAAAGATTCGCTCGTTTCTGAGCAAGGTAAAGCAAAAATTTGCAGTTTGAAAAATCCCTGATGAGGTAATCTGATTTGAAAGGAAACAATAGAATCACGCCCTGTTTGTAAAATCTGGAATGAAAGAGATAAGATGGATAATAATCGGTAATCCTGAATTGTATTAAATGAATACCTTATCTGAATACATTTCAGAAACATTGTGACTACAGTGAATCAATTGCGCCATCACTCGAACGGGTTTCTCACGAACTGTTTTAATTTTAACACACAAATCGCTAGTGTTAGCAATTATGAACGGATCTTTATGACTGTATATCGACAAACCATATTCGATAAACTTCGGGTCATATAGACCAAAGTAACCGGTCTTTAAGGATGGCAGTCCGCTGTCTATCGAGGCAGAGTTAGTAACAATGAAATAATTCCATACCTTGTAAATATGGAATTAAGTATTATAGATAATATGATTTTAACATACAACATTATAAGAATTTCCCTCTGTTTTTGGTTCACTGGCGTAAACCTGAAGACAATATTCCCCAGGTTCCGGTAAGGAGACAATAATGACTACTTCTTCCTTACCAATTAATCGTTGTAAGGTACACTGTTCAGTTAACTGGTCACTGTTCTTGTGTTGACTACTGAATAGTTCGGCCATTATTCGAATGTCAGGTTTCAATATTAAGAATTTTATTTCAACAGTTCCGTTATTGACATAAAAGGAAGATTTACGATTTTTGGCCTCAATTGGATATTTTTTGTACATCTAATAATATAAAATAATAAATTTAATGAGGTTTTCAATAAAAATTTAATAATCATAATAATAATAATAATGAAGTAGACATCCGTATAACGTGAGTTTTTTACAACCCGATTTTACTAATTTTTTTCTAATATCTCCTTTTATAAGATCCATTTTTATAAAACATCATTCGTGTTGAACAATCTTTGCATCATTCAACGCGATTTCATATCACATGTAACATATTAATCGAGTCAATCTACTGCAGTTATAAAGATTAATATCTTTAATATTGTTAGGTTGGGAATTATCTTCCATTCTAAATCAAAAAGAAATTAAGACTTGCAAAATTTATTCAAACTACAAAAGGTTAAATTTGTTATTTAAACAAATTATCTTTTTTAAATTTTATTTTCCAATATATTTTTTAATTTCGATAAAATTTCGAAATTTTTAATAAACCAAATTTCATATTTCTGAAAATTAAAAAATTAACAACAACAATTTCTTACATCCCCGCACGCAAGAATTTTTTAATTTTCTCCACATTTCTTTCACATGTTTTACCAAATATATCTTCAAGAACATATCTTCTATCATGTACTTTTCGAATGATTTTGTATGGCCAGTTGTATCTCCCTTGATCTTTTGTTATAGATTCTACTTTTACCAATACCTCATCTCCTGGAAAGAACTGTCTTCGCGTTATAGCTTCCTGGTCCCGCTCATATTAAAATGTTTTACTATTTTTCCAGTCCCATTTCTCCCTGCTAATGCGTCTTCCGAAAATAATTTCAGCTGGGTTCATCCCGATAGTCGTCTGTAATGTAGCATTTAATGAGAACTTGATCTCTGGTAGAATCTCTCCCCAGTCCAAATTTCTTCTTTCATGCAATGTTGCATTTATCCATTCTCTCACTGTACGGAATTGTCGTTCAATTTGTCCGTTTGTGTTATGATGATATGGGCTGGAGAATCTAATTTCGAAATTCGGTTTCTCTGCGAACTCTTTCATCTTTTTTGATTCAAAAACCTTACTGCAATCCACATTTATCGCCTTTGGAGAACCAAATTTCAGTATCCAATTCTTCATTATTCATTTTATTATCGACTTTTCATCTTGTTTCGATATTGCTTATAACGTAGTTGTCACGCTCCCTTCTACTTGCAACATTTTTGACAGCTCTGAGCCCCCAGTCGTATGTTTATACGGAGTATGTTTATATATTTCTATCATCTCACATATGTACACTAGGGTCCGACTGATAAATTTGTGCTGTGGAGTCAATATATCGAGGAGAGCCTTCAAGAGCGAACGACGGTGGTTTGGAACGACCTTCGCCACTGCTGAGAGGTTTTTCGAATCATTGACAAACTCCGGATTCACATTTTATTTTGAAAGAATTTATCATGTCTCTTAGAGGTAAGCCCTTATTATTTCACTAGTATTATTTGCTCCCGTTGCTTGTTCAGATTCAATTTTACGCTAATCTGTTTTACTTTTATTGAATTTATTATCCTAATATTTCATTTTTTATCATTCTATTTCATAAGGATGACGACCACTGCACCTTTATCTCGCTTATGATTTCGTCAGATTAATTTTGAGCGATACAATTTTCTAATAAATTCGGACGGAATGATACTTTAGAACGAGAATTATATCCCTAATATTCATGCAACCTTTCGAACCCTCCCTCGTTTTGTTACTTCGTAAGGTAATTGACAATTCCGTCTATTTCTACTATGCATATATCATCCTAAACCTTTACCATTTTATTTGTGCGCGATGATAACTTACATCAATAGCAATTCAGTTTCTCTATACATATGTCAATTCGCTCTTTCACATTTTAATTAAATCAAAATTTATATTTAATAATTTATAGTAACATTTTAACCGGTTCATAATATGAGTTTATATACACTTATAGAAAATCTGTTTGTCTATTCATTACATTTAAATTAGAATAGAGCAGGCCTGCGAAAGGAATTGAATACATTTACGTGATGTGCCATTACTTGCTCTACTTATACTTCGGGGAGCACCTCAACACCCAATCATGTCGGGTCCCATCTCTACACTTCTCCTTGTTCTCATAGCTTTAGTACTTCTAAGGAGCTCACCACATAATGTTACTAAGATCGACCTGGATGGTCTAACTGACCTTCCTTGTCTCGAGTCACAATAAGGAATCAACTTCCTTCGCAAGCACATGACGCCAAAATAGTCCTTTCGGAGCAATGTTTATAATCATGCATTAAAGGAAAACATAATCTTTTGAATAATCATCTGGAACCATCTGTTATCTCCCTAATTGAGTAATATATTATTAGAATATTATTACAGTCAAGTATTTCTACAAGCAAGTGTTTTTTTTATCATCACACATGATTTTCAATCCAATATTATTAGATATTATTTACAATTAAATGTTATAAAATATTATTTCTAATTCAATATAGCGCATAAGCGAACATTACTCCTAATCAAACGTTATTATAATCAAAATTGTTTCGAACTGGTTAATTCATCATTATTATTCTTCATTAATTACAGGGTTATCAACTAAGTTTTTTTTCCGAAAATAACAAAAACTATCAAATATAATGTTCAATCATTCATCATCATCAGCCAAGTGTTCAAAATAGCAGTCATTATTGTCAATGTAACGTTACCAACGTATCATTATTATCTGTATCCTGGCAACTTATTGATACCATTCTCGTAGAAGGATTCGGCCTTGGTGTTCAACCACTCCTGAAGTTTCTCCTGAACCTCCTCAGAAGATACACAGTTCTGACCTTTCAAAGCTCCTTTCATTGGTGAAAATAGATAGTAGTCTGAAGGAGCTAGATCCGTCGAATAGGGGGGATGTGGCAGAATGTTTAGATGCATTTCGGCAATCTTGGCCTGGGTGAGATGTTCCGTATGTGGGCATGCGTTGTCCTGAAGAAGGTACAGAAAACCGTCCGTGGTTTTCCGTCTTCGTTTTACCAGGATAGCTGTCTTCAGCTTTTCCAGCAAACTATAGTAGTTTGTTGCCGTCATGGTTTTTCCATTTTCTAACACCTCCATCAAGATCACACCTTTCGAATCCCAGAAGACGGTTGCCAGATGCTTCCTCGTAGTTAACCTCAATATGGATTCTGTAGCAGGCTCATCGCTACTTCCAAGCCAAGATTTGTGAGTGTATGAGGATGTATTCTCCCAGAATACCCAAATCTCATCCACAGTCACTATACGGTGCAGAAAATTGTTGCTGCGGTACATAGCAAGCAGTTTTTCCCACACAGACATTCTCTTTTCCTTAGCAGCTGCTGTTAAAACATGTGGAACCCACACGTTGGCGAGGTAACGTTTGTTCATTTTCATGAGATTCTGACGCACTGCTTCGTGGCTAATTCCAATTTCTTCGCCAATGCATCTCGTTGTGACAAATTTGTTTTCCTCTAGAATTCGTTCTATATCTGCAGCCACCTCATAAGAAAGTCGCCCACAGTGAACTTTTTCATTTACCTCGAAGTTACCGTTCTCGAATTTCTTTACCCAGTTGGAACATGTACGTGAGGAGGTTGTTCCTTCTCCCAGTGTGTTCTTTATCTCTTTTGCAATGCCTACAGCTGATAATTTACGTTTCTAACATTAGAAAATAAGCTTTCTCACGTCTTCTCTGTTGAAATTAATAGTTTTCTTTGAAAGATGGCAAAAATATTGTAATATCGTAGTACTCTAAATAAAAAATTTTTAATTTATTGCATTTTTTATTATATTTTAATTATAAAATGTTTATTATTTTTTTTATAATTTATTTTTAGGAGGGTAAGGTTATTAATTTTTTTTAAAATATATTCAGTTTCAGGACCTTAACAACTTAGAAAAAAAATTGTTTGTCTCAGTTGATTTCTTTTTCGATCAAGATAATATATTTAAAATATTATGGGAATGTTTAACAAAATTATTTCATGAATTGAGTTTGTATTACATAGATTATTTTTTAATTTCATTTTCAGATTCCTCACATTTTTTGTTAATGTATAACTAAAAATCGTACTTCCTGTGGACCATAGATGGAACTCGGACACGGAGGGAATGGGCCCAAAGCCTGTTTTGCAACGAAATCAGAATCGATCTTATATTCACATATTTTACCGAATGTTTTTAGTTTTTCATTTTCATGAATATTTGGGTTTGTATGGATAAGTTTTGCAAAGATCGACAACTTATATGCCCCGGGGATTGGAGTTCGGATCCAAAAGCAGCTGTGATTATTATCAAAATCAAATTCCTGTCTGCCGTATTGTCTGTAACGATAAAAATAATTAAAATTATGTGTTGCGTTGCTGTTTGGTAAACAACTATCTTTTTTTCATAAAAAAATCGATTTGTTTAACTATATCATTTTAATGAATATTTAGACAGACAGTTAACGAAATTTTCGTGTTAACAACACAATATGATCACAATCATACCTTGATCTCTGGTAGAATCTCTCCCCAGTCCAAATTTCTTCTTTCATGCAATGTTGCATTTTTCAGCGGTCGAGTGGAAATTAAGACCAATTCGATCAGCGGATCGAAAAGCACTCGGGGCCCTGTAGCCCCATAAATACAATCGTCCGCAAACGGACCATAAACCAGAGCTTAAATAGGTTAATTTTTATACCGTCTCAGTAGGTCCACAATCTCTTTCACGGATCCACACACATTATGGAGGAGGCAACAAAAACCCTCCGCAATATTATGATGTGATGTGGAATCAAAAGTTGTCACAACTAAAGTCAACAAGTGATCAAACTCTGATCAATGTGTACCAGACGCATGATTACTTTTCACTATAATTTGCCGAGTCCCTCTCAAAACTACGCTGAGATATTTAACGAAAATTACCCTTGCATTGTATTTTTTGTAAATATATGTTGCTTTATAATATTATTTATTTCAAAAAAAGAATTTATTTTGCATTTACTCAACTAACTGATGTTGAGTGTTTTGTGGCACATCTGAGTTCAAAACGATTTCCTGGCATTAAATGAACATATTGCTTAAATGATTTTGCAAGCAAATTATGGTTCCAGGACAATATTGTTATGATTTATTTTCAAATTATGAATTTTAGAGAGTTTATTCTTTTTTTACGACTTTTATTTGAATTATTTACTAATTAATAATTATCTTAATTAATTAATTGTATACATAAGTAGGCGACGGAATATCATCCAGTAGGATTGTCACAGTAACAAAAGATATAATAAGTAAATTAATATTCCTAAAAAATATATTTATAAACTACTAAAGGGAAAATTAGAATATCACAACAACAACAAAAGCAAAGTAGTCTTTATATATGGTATTTTAAAATAAATAAACAAAATCTAACAATAAAGAAATATCATTGTATTGTTCCTGGTTATCTTCGAATGATAATTTAAATGTAAAAAACAATCTTTCTTGATTTCCTTTTGGAAAGGCAATTCTTAATTCGAATTCTGGAGACTTAGACTGTATAACAGCATTTTTATGCGTTACTAAGTCCAAGTTATATTTGAAAAACATTGATGTCACATATGCTAGTGATTCAAATTTCTATAAAAAACAATCACATATTGTACAAAAGTTATATTTGTACTTCAATGTTGATGGTGTGATGAAGAAGTTGCCACTCCGTTTCGAGTGGGAAATGAGTATGAATCAACTGGCCAGGATTAGTCAAGAAGTAAAACATATCTAGCTTGTATCGTATATTTTCTTGCTTGTCCAATTTACCAACTAAATGACGAGAACCCCAATTACAATCGATTAACCTCCAAACACCTTCAATAAGAACTGCATTCCATAAATGGTCTACTTTTCTCCCTTGACATTTCATTCCTGGTACATAACCAACCCCTTTAGCATATCCAACAATCAATTTACAGTGTAATTCAGCATACCTGACGAAAGATAATTAATAAATGATGATTTACTTTATTTATTTCAATATCGAGTAAATAAAACACGATTTAATTAGCACCACTTTTCCCTTTAATTTAAAGAATTTTGTGTTTGTCAAAATTTGAATTTTCAATCATATCAAAATAAAATTTTATTTTCAAGAAAAATTTTTTAATATCATATGTAAAGCTTTTTAAAACAAATTTCTGTTCTATAATTTTTTTAACTTTCCGGAGGAAATATTTTAATCTAGATTAACAAACCATATAATGAGAATATTATACATATTTTGTATACGTAATAATAACTTTTTAAAATTTATTTAACTTAATTTTCTTTTTATTATTTATATGAAAATATTTACTTTTAAAATTAATGCAATGTAGGGAAAATTTTAGTTTCATTTTTAATCCTTAACATTCTCACTTACCTTTAAAAATTTTGAACGTCTCTACATTCCTCCCCATCAACACTATAACTTTATAACTATATTTTCAACACTATAACTTCTATCGTGAATCTTTTGATTATTGCACATGGTCCTTTGTAACGGTCTTCACTTTTATTCCTCTTTCTTTCTTTGTCCAAATTTTCTCGTCGACGTGAAATGTCTTCGTTGTTTATCTTTCAATTTGTTTATTTGCTATTTCCGATCTTTGAATCACATTTTCTCTCTTAGAGGTATTCTCATAAATTGCCACTTTACCTTTTCTTGATGGCGCTTGAAATTGAAATATGTTCTTTATCCAGGCTTCCTTGCTTTTCTCTGTGTTAAAAGACCTCTTCTTGCAAGGCATACTGTCTTCTACTTAGCAGATAAAATAGAAAATATCTTAACCTAAATATTAATCACGTAACCAATTAAAGAAACTATTGTGGAGTTTTCATATATTTTACTTATATGAAATTTTGGAAATTTTTTTACGATTCTCTGGCACATAAATTATTGTAATCCAAAAAGCAAAATGTACGAAATGGCTTCAATTAGTTCAAATAATGACAACTCGAATATATATATACATATAATCTGCAACAGTTTTCTGAAATGGTGTTATTGCCGAATTCACGAATTTTCATCGAATGAAAAATTCTCAATTAAAAACGAAACATTATCTATTTAATATTGAAAAATTTCCAAGTTAATATGAAAATTTCTCAATTAAAAATATGTTGATTGTAGGCATAATCCTAATACCTAAATCCTAATATCAAACAAATATAGTTTCATTTTAATAATGCATTAAAAT